>CAJVSB020000087.1:0-89199 GCA_911865555.2 Thlaspi arvense
GGACAGGAGTAGAAGATGACGAATTCGGTTTCTCTCTCTCCTATCCTCCCTGGGAGGCCTCCATTGACGAATCAATAAGGATGCGCTCAGAATGTACGATTTACTAGGATGTGCAAAGCTTTATCTGTATATAAATTTGATGTAATGAGTTTACGCTTCAATTTAATTCTGGTGAGGGAGATCAGAGGTGGACGACGAGAGCATACACTCTGTTTAGAACTCAGCTAGATCTAGGAAATGCTTGGGAGTTTGGTCTCCTGTCCCTCAAATTACAAAATTGGTCCCCAGCAATTTAGGATTCTCAATGGCCCCTGGACGCAATTTTTATGATCGGGTAGCTAGCACTGTTCTGTAGAAGCAAATGACAACTTAGCCCGTTGTTGGTCCTCAAGCTTAGCTTAACCTATGTTTGGTAATAAAAAAGAATTGGAAATTGGATTTGAATTTTATTAATTTTAACTCTAAATTTTATTTTAGTATTTGATAAAAAATAAATTTGGTGTTAAGAAAAAAATAAGGTTTAGAATTAAAAATAAGATTTTTATTATTATATTCTTGAAAACAATTACTTTACTAAAAGATTGACTAAGTAAGCAATAATAATAAAACTTATATAATTGAATAATTTCAAAAAATGCATTAATGATGACAAAGTGTAATAGTCAAATAACTGTCTAAATGTAACTCTAAAAGGGAATAAAGCAAAAACTCTCTTAATAATATATATTCTTACAGAGAAAAATGATATCTATTCTTACTAATGTTTCAAAACTTGAATCAGTCATCAAATCGGTAAGGTAATCAAATCACGGTTCAACTACTAATTGATAATAAAAAATATTTAAAAATAAATTAAAATTTTAATAAATTTAGTATAATCTATTTGTATAATTTTATTTAAATTTTGTACTATACTCAAGATTATAAGTAGTATGGCATATTAATATATTTTTATATTTATTATATGTTTGTTTTAAAATTAAAAATATAAATACACATATATATAATTTTAATTAAAAATTTTAAGAAATAATCTTTTTTTAAAAGTTTAATTTTTAATATTTTATATTCTTTTAAATTTTTTTTTTTAATATTTAAATTAAATAACATATATTGTCAAAAATTTAATAAAATATACTTCTAAAATTTTTTTTATACAACTAATCAAGTGGAGGGGTGGGTTTGAAAATTATAGAGGAACAAATTTAAAATGAAAACCATAGGCGAGGATGGGGGAAGAAAGGGTTGGCTGGGGGTTTAAACTTTTGAACCAATGAGTTGGGTGTGGGAGAGGCAAATAGAGAGAGGGTTATAACGCCATGGGGAGAGAGAGAGAGAGAGAGAGAGAGAGAGAGAGGTTGTTTAAACCGGTTTATTAAAACTAGTGAAAACAGGTTGATTTTACTAATTTTTGAGTGATTTTAACTGGTTTTGATTGTGTTTGACCAATCCAACCCTATATCCGATTTTAAGATATTACCCTGATTGTTTATTAAGCCAGTTCATGGTCGACCCAGCAAGTTCAATTCGGTTTTTAAAATATTGATTCTTACAAAAATTGGTTTATTTTCCAAAACAATCATTCAACACCTGTTCACTTTGGCATCCCTAAAAGTATTCAGCTACTTCTAGATTTTGAACAAGAAAATCATATGCAACATACGGGAAATATTCTTTTCTATTCCACTAATTTTTTTCAATTATGCGAAAATGTGTTAAGCATAACACTTAGCTTATTTAATAACATCAATTACACTTGCCCATAAATAACGTCTAACTTTTTGTCAAGACTATTATCAAACCTTCATGTTCTCTTCTTATTTTTCTTATATACGAGGTGTGGAGTAGATGACTTAAGAATAAGAATTTTGCTTGAATGACATCAAAATTTTCAATATATGCATGTTCTTCTATTATTAATTAATAAATCTTTTCTATTCTCGAATTTTCATTACTTGTTACTTTTATAGCTTCATTGTCCCAACATCGATTTTTCTCCTCAGCACTTTAGCTACCTTTCCAGTAGCTCTATCTTTCTGATAAATCTTTCAAAGCACATTAAAATTAGGAATTGCCACATTTTGAACATGCTTAGCATTTGGAAAAACTTATGTAAATTCACAAAAAATAAAGTTATAATTGGCAAACAAATAATATATTACATAGCATACAATTTTTTTTAATACATATATACATACCTTGAATAAATTCTTCCAAACTTGGTCTGCTCCTCAATTTGTTTGGTAATCTCATTTCACCTAAATACGCTGCTCTGCTTTTAAACTTCTACACCAATTGTCATTTTTCTCTTCAAAGTCTTGAGTCTATTTTGCACATTATCTTGGTTGAGTTTCACTGGGAATTGAGCATTAATTGCTTCAATACAAGTATTATATGCAGCATTTGTGAAGTTTCTATTTGATTTTTGTCCATGATTTTTCTGGTCATAAAGAAGCTCAAGTAAAAAAGCATCCATCTGTAGTATCCAACTCTTGTAATGTAGAGTTTCAACTCTTTGAACATCAACATCCGTCCGTTGAAGTGATAAAAAATGCTACGAACCCAACAAAGTAAGAATTATATAAATAAACACAAGTATTATTGTAATTATCTAGAGGCATGAAATACTTATCAAAAAATTATAGTGAATATATCGAACATGAGTTATAACAAACAAATAATAAAGTTATTGAATATATGATATCTAACACATATTGAAACTAACTAAAAATTTATACTTTATTTGTTAAATTTTGAACAATTAGTTACATTTAATCTTAGAGAACATTATCATTCCACATTTGTTGCGGTATGCTATCTCTTATGATCGATCCTTGTTGAGCACTGTCCACTCCCATAAGACAGTTATGTAAAATGTAACAAGCCAAGATGATTTTTGATTGTGTGTGCAGATCATAATGGGCTTCTGGCCCACTCACCCAAATAGGAAATCTTTTTTCAACAAACTAAATGCTCTCTCAATTGCATTTCTCAGAGCGTGCATATAATTAAATATTTATTTTGGGGTCTGTGGACTTTAAGAAGAGTATTCTTTTAAATGGTATCGAGTTCCTCTAAAATGGGCAGTGAACCCTTCCCTTAGCATAAATCGAGCATCAACAAGATAGAATTTACCTACAAAAGGTATTTATTTATCTATTCAAATACTTAAAAAGAAATTAAAAATGTTGTGAATATTATATTCATAATATAATTATCAATGTTATTGTTAATTAAATTAACACTTAGAACTTTTAGCTTATCTTCCTTGGTTAGGACTCATTTAATAAACTGGATTGGATAAGATAAGATATGACAATATCTTAATAAAGTTACTTGACTACCAAGTTTGGTAAATTTAACAAAGTTTGGATAAAATACCAGATAAATATATAAAATATTAAACTATCAATTTATTTCTTTGTGACAATAGATGACACTAACTGGTGATAGCGGGTGGCGAGCGGTAGTGCATGGTGGTGGTAGTGGAGGTGGTGGGTGGTGGTGTGCAGGACGGTAGTGGTGGTGGTGGGAGGTGGCAACAACAATAGCATAGATGGTGATGGTGGGTGGCAATAGCGATGGCAGATGACTTATAAATATGAGGGGCCAACATTATCTAAACAAGTTAGATAAGGGTTGGATAAATTATCTCACCCGTTAAGTGATAGTGGGTGACAATAGTGATGGCAGATGGCTTATAAATACGAGAGGCAACATTATCTAAATAGGCTAGAAAAAGGTTGGATAAATTATCTCACCCGTCTCCACATATAGTTTATCCAGGTCTAATTGAATAATTATTTATTCGAAATTTTTATCTGACTTCATTATCCAATCTACCAAACATTGGAGAAAATTATATAAAAAATAGAAAATTTATTCTTATCCAACTTTATCTAACCTACCAAACAAGTCCTTAGTGTGTCCTCAAAAATAAGCCCATCAAGAGCTGAACCTTCCCAGGTCTAGTAGCACATAAGTAAATCTCATATCAAAAGTACATGATATCAATACATTCATAGTAGGTGTTGTTTTCTTCCTCTATATCTCGCAACATCTTCTCTTGGTACATTGACATGAAAAAGTGTTCGGTCTATTGTACCAATATAATCTTTCAACGTCATAGTAAGGTGTAGTGATCAAAATATCCTAAAATGTAAGATTTAATCGGTCCTTTATAGTAGAATAAATAAGACCTAATAACATGCAAAACGATAAAATGTACCTTTCGAAACCATTTGTAATTGACTAAACAAATAAAATCAATGAATATGCAATGCAATATCGCACGAGCATAATCTTCTAGACCAACAGTCATGGCCCAACCCGAAAGCGTGACCAGCACTAGGGTTGGCTTACCAACCCTAGTAAGCCTCCAGTTAGAATAGAACAGATAAAACATCATATCAAAAAATAGTCAGTATATAAAATAAAACACGTCTATAAAATAAAACACGTCTAAGCTGTACATGGAGCTTCTAGAGTACAAAAGAAAAATTTACAGAAAGTATCCGTACAATCAAGCCAGTACAATGGTGACGAAAAAGTCGCTGTAGCTGAAGTTACCATTGCCGATCGAAACTAAAATCTGGAAAGTGGAGAAAAAGGGATGAATATAAAACTTAGTGAATGATAGTACTACTCTAGACATGCCAGGACATGAATCGTAACCATTCAAAGCACAAACATCATCTCAAATAATAACATATAATTACAAAAAATCACATTTGCCTTAGGTAACACATATATTTTATATATGTACAGTTAAAATCAAAAAATCAAACATCTGTCGGAGTATCGAAACGTATCACATATCAGAACCAAAATCAGATATCACACATCATGTCGAGATCCCATTTCAGAACCAAAATCATAATCACATATCGTACCAGGATTCTATATCAGAACCAGAATAAAAAATCACACATCATACCAAGATCTCGTATCAGAACCAGAATCAGAAATCACACATCATACCGGGATCTTGTATCAGAACTAGAATCAAAAATCACACATCGTACTAGGATCCCGTATAAAAACCAGAATTAGAAATCACACATCGTACTGGGGATCCCGTATCAGAACCAAAATCAGAATTAAAATCTTACCCCCCGATATAGCGTATTATGCTGGAGGTGGCATATATCACATATCACACATGTCTTATCAGGATCTTGTACTAGAATCAGAGTCCGAATCACAGAAGGCACATAGTGCTGAAACACCATTATGTTTCTCAGAATCAAATCACATAAAACTCCCAACAGGTAACTTTTAAAAATATACGTATTATTGAGGCAAGAATGTAAATAATTATAGAAATATTTTCAAGCTTATCGTAATTTAAAACAAATGGATACATGTCCCAGAATTTAATACCATAATTTAGAAATCAGAACCAAAAACTAACGAAAAACCAGAGTACGAACACATTTATAGAAAGTATTGTCAAGACACAAGTATTTACAATTGCAAACACGACAGAGAAACATCGAATCGAAAGGTAAACCATTAGACTCATGGCCCGAGACTTCCCCTTCCCGTATTCGGGCTCCTAACACGCATCCCGACCACCGAGGCACCACTACCCACATCAAGACCTACATGACTCATGAACATTAATTAATTTTACTCAACCACCCTCAACAATAATGAACCAGCCTCCACAATCCTCAAACCATAGTGAACCGATCTCCAAAACCCTAAACCAACCCAAACCAGTCTAAAACTATACTAAGCTAAACTGAACTAGCCACGAAACCCTCAAAATCGAATTTAGAAGACCCAAAAACCTTACAAACCGGCCTGAACCGGCCAAAACCCCCTAAACTAGCCTTGAACTGCACCAAGAACCCTAATCCTAAGTACCGACATATTGAACCGAGCTTGGTTTATCTTGAATTAGACACTCAAACATCACCAAATTGCATGACTAGCTAGGTTTCATCATGTTGAACTAGGAATCAGTTCAACCTCCCCAAGAACTGGCCCAAAACCCGGTGAACTGGCCATCCAAAGGTGTTACACTAAACTGCCGTTTCACCTGAATGCCATCACCTCCATCTAAAAAAATTTTCCAAAACTACCTAGTCTGATAACCCTCATCTCCCTGAACTAGGAACCGGTCTACTCACCTAGAGAATCAGTCTAAAAAGCCCTGAACGGCCGGTTAAATCTTCGGTCAACATTGGTCGGTTTACGCTACCTAGACAACCTATCCTATTTTTTTCCACTGGGCTGAGTTGACCCAATGAGTCAACTAAGCCCAACCATTGTCTGGCTTGGCCTACAGCTCAGGGTCGTGGGCATGCAACACCTCTAGGTCGAGTTTGGGCCCAACAACCTAAACCGACCCTGTACGGGACCCGGACCCATTCGAGTTCCTTCTTCTTCTCCCGGTAGGACAAAATCTAACCCAAATCCCTTGTAAACACCCAAAACCCAAAAATCCAAAATAAAATAGAATTCAAGCTTACCTAGCCAAATCAAGCCCCTTAAGTTGGAATTCTGAGGCTCCCAAACTGATTACCAAGCTTTAATTGGAGAGATTTTGTCTAAAAACTCCAAAATTTTCCAAAATTTTGCCGTCGGTGCCATGACCTTCCCCAACTCCACTCCTCACTTTTTGCACTCAAACACTCAAATTACCCACACTTCCAAGCTCATTTCTCATCCACGCACAAAACCCCCAGCTTTAAGAAGGTTGTCTTACTCTCATTGGAGCAAATTTTGCTTCGAGGACCTTTGGCCGGATTCCGGCCGAATGTCCTCCCCTTGTCACAATTCGACCTACTGAAATTTATTTTCTTGCAATTAGCTCCCCTCCTAAATTTTAAATTGGTCACCAGACTTAATGCCTCTTACATCCAAGTCTTTCCTTTTTCAATTCTCTCCCCATAGCCCCTAAATTTCTGAGATTGGCCCTAAATCTTTTCTAAACTTCACAGAAACACCCCCAAACATTTAATTTGTTTGCTAACACCGCTAGACCTATCAAATTTGCACATTTCCACAATTAAGATGAAAATTAGCGCCATTACATTCTACCCCCCTTATAAAAATTTGTCCTCAAATTTTAATACTAATGCATACCCTAGAAGTCTCCAAAGAACAGTTGATCTCCACTATCCGAGCATAACTACAAAGCCCTATTTGAGAACCCAAGGCCCCATATAGTGAGGATGACAAATCCTACTCAACTAATCAAAACAAAACCCTATCTTCCTAGTAAACACATGCTGTTTTTCCCTGGCATTTCAAACTCAAAGTCTCACAAGGGCAATCTAAAGTGGCATAGCAAAATGCCAACCAAATCATACTGAAAGTCACCTTAATCTCCAACATAATCAAAAAATTCAATTCGCCGTGAAGTCCCTATTAGTAATACTAATCGAGCAAGACTTACATATCTGAGTCTCCTAGACCAACTCTCAAACTAGAGTCACTAAAGAAAATGGATACTCTAACAATTCCAACTATTTACCAAGTCAGACACTCATCATCACCATGAATAAGTAAAACTAAAATCGAACAACACACAGGTTTTTAGAAAACAAACAGAAATCATACCTATGATTATCGTAGTTGGCGTCTGTCCACTACTCCCACCTTTACCACCCATCCCCTGATCATGTGAGCCTGATGACTCCCCAACTGTCTGCCCCTCGGTCTGTGATGTAGTACCTACAGCCAGAATAGCCACTAATGAATGTGGGCAATCTCTCGCTACATGTCCTTGTTGCCCATAATGATGGCAAGCTCCCATCATTCGACCAATCTCCTAGGAGCAATCTCTAGTTATGTCACGCCCCAACCCAGGCGCATGATCGGCGGCACTGGGATTGGCGTACCAATCCCAGTAAGCCTCTGACCAAACAGAACAGATAAACTATCTCATCAGAAAACCCTATATACATATATAACCCAAACGTATCTGACTGTACACGGAGCGTCTAGAATACAAAAAGTAAATATACAAGAAGTGCCCGTACAATCAGGTCGATGCAACGGTGACAGAAGCATCGCAGGAACAACTATCGCTGCTAGTCAAAACTGGAATCTGAAAGGTGGGGAGGAAAAATGGATGAGTATAACTCAATGAATGATAGTACTAACTGTGCATACAATGACAAAAACTCAAATCATTCAAATACATGTACCACACAAGTAACAGCACAGTTTACAGAAATCCCATTTCTCAACTTAATACATATAGTTTCATATGCCCAGTCATAACCAGAAAATCAGAATTGAATCAGAGTATCAGGACATAACACATAACACATAACACATTCAGAGCCATATTGGATATAGGACACTGTGTATACAGGCTCCCCTGTACGCTACGGGACCCACCGTCTGAACCCAGGGCTCTCCCTGCATAGTATGGGGGACTACCGTCGTTCTGGCTGAGTTCCTGGTATCCCAGAATCAGAATCAGAGTCACTGAACACAGATGTCGCACTAGGATCCCGTGCCAGAGTCAGAGCCAGAATCAGAGTCTAAGTCAGAATCAGAATCACCATATTGGGCCCAAGGCACTCCCCAAATGCCACGGCGGCTCACCGTCCGGACTCAGGGCACTCCCCGCACAGTACAGCGCCCGACCGTCTAATGGTCGAGTCCCTGGCACCCCTGAACAGAGCCAGAGTCGAAACCAAAAAATCGGAATCGCATACACATATTAGAATCACACACATATTCTTGACAGATATACAAATCAAAAGATATACAGCACTGAGGCAGATATACACGTGTAATTACAGATAAAATTCCAGGCGTATCAGACTCTAAACAGATAGATACAAGTATCGAATACAATAACAGAGTTCAAAATTCATATACAGAAATTAACAAAAAAATCATGATGCAAACACATATACAGAGAGTACTGTCACTCACCGGACACGTCAAAACCGAATACCGGATCTCAAGCAGATGATCAAGGATCGAAGCGAATCTCCCCCGAAGTATCTACAATCATCAAACCAGGAGTCAGAACCGAAATTGAGGTTACTCCCAAAAACTCATTCATCAGAAGTGACCCGGGGTCCCCCTCAGGTCCGGACTCTCGGCACTCATATCGAGACACCACTGACTTGTTTGTCCCAAAAGGCAACCCAAGAGGGGGGTGAATTGGGTTTTTATCGCGAAAGCTAAATGTGTGAAAAAATTAAAAACAATAAAAATATTGAATCAAATACAATTCACCCAATAATAAATATAAAACAATTTCAAGTAAAGTTAAGAGAGTAGGGATAAGAAATGCAAACTCTTTTATAGTGGTTCGACTTGCTACCCAAGTCTACGTCCACTCCTCGAGCTCCAACTAGCCGAGGTTCCACTAAGTCTCTTGCACTTGACGGAGGCAAGAAATCTTGAATACAAACAAAGTCCCTTGCACTTGGCAGAGGCAAGAAATCCCGATTACAAAGCCTTTGATTCGGTGAGCTTTAAACACCAATACAAATAGAAATGAAGACGAAGTAGAAATGTAGCAATTCCTCTTAAGTAGGATTAGCTACCACTCAGGTACAAAATGATCTCACTTCAAAGAGGCACTCTCATGAATAAAACAATTTCCTCTATGCACTCTTTGATCTAGTAATAAACAATATAGCACAAAGAATTAGAGAGAGATTGAAGAGGCTTTGAGAGCTTGTTGTTGTGTATTTCTCCCTTCAATCCATGCTCCTTTTATAGGCAAAAACACCAAGGAGACGTTGGCCTTTGTGGAAGACAAAATCATTTCTCAACAGTAACTGCACATTGGCTCGATTCAAAAATTCAAATAAAATGGCTCCAAGCATTCAAAAAATCTTAAAATATTCTTGAATACTCCTCATTGAGTCTATTTTCAAATACAAAACGAATCATTCAATTATTGTGCACCGTTTGAGAGAAATAATCAAATCTTTAATGACATGCCAGACTGTAAAATTGCTTTTGTTAAAAGTTGTTAGCCAAGTTCAAAATTGTCTAGAAATTTGAATTTGTATTCAAAAATAACAAATTATATATATTTGAAAAGCTTATAACGTCTACTTTCATTTAAATTTGGATTCGTATGAATTTGACTTTTATATTTTGAGATATTGTAAAAATACTATAGTATACTCATTTTGTCTGCTGACAGTGTAACTCAGCAGAATGGCCCACTTTGAAAAATTATATTTATCAAACTATAAGTGTAAAACATGCAAATAATATATGCATTTAAAGCTCAACACGTCTACTTTACAAATAAAATTAATTCAGAATTTTATTTAATTAAAAATTATATTTTACTAATTAAAACAAATATCGTGCAGATTTCAAGAATGACCTTTTCAGAAAATAATATATGAGATTGATATAATAAATTGCTTTAATACAAAAGAATATATATGATGAATTATATATCAAAATAAAGATATTTGAGTGTAGTTTCATATAAAATTGACTTTATAATTTTTTGACTTTTTTATTGTAAGATATAATTAATTTACTACACACACATTTAATTTGACAGCTTCACAATTTAGTACATGTAATGTATGTAGTTAAACAATAAACTTAATATTATAAATTATCCATATTATTCATTATATAAATATATAATAATTTTAATTTGTTTTGTTATTATCAAAATAAATATGAAACCTTGAGACTAACATGACTCACTTTGAAACCCTTTAAACCACTAACCGTCATTACTCTACTCATTTATCCTCAAATTGACTAAACTTGCCTTCACGATCCTCGAACCGTATCGAACCGGTCTCCAAAACGCTCAAATCGGCCTAGTTCAGTTCAAAACTACCTCTAACTCATCTCAATTGGCCACAAGACCCTCAAAATCGGATTCAGAACACCCAAAAACCTTAGGAACTATATTAACCTGGCCAAAAACCTCTAAAGTTAGGCCAAACCGGGCCAAAAACACTAATTTGGAACATTGACACGCAAACCGAGGTCGGTTCACCTTGAACTGGACACCCAAAATTCCCCGAACCCACTTGATTTGATAGGTATTTTCTTCCTGAATCCAGAACCGGTCCAACTTCCCAAATTCGAGTCCATTTGACCACTGAACCGGCCGGTCAAACATTGAACTAGTTCTGGCCAGTTCAGTCAACTCTCCAAACCCTAATCCCAGAAATCCAGGTTATGCTATCCTCTGTTATCCTCAAATCAACCTTATCCCTAATTTCCTATCCCCCCAGAACAGCTTATCCCTAATCTTGCACCTAGGTTGACTTGCTGAGTTAACCTAGACAGACGCCTGTTGGGCTGAGTCAACCCGCGGGTTGACCTAGCCTAGTCTGGCCCGCGGGCTAGCCCGTGGGCTGCAACCTAGACGGGCCAAGCTCGGGCCCAAACGAGCCGGCCCAACCCATACAGGACCCGGATCACTTCGAGTCCTGTCTCTTCTGCCCGATAGCCAGGACCCCAGCCCGGACCACACCCCCTCCCCTAGGCTGGCGAGCGGCTCAAGCCCGTGGGCCAGCAAGCTTGGACAGGCCGAGCCTGAGCCCACGGCTCAGGCCAACCTCTATAAGGGACCCAGCTCAGCTGGGTCCCTTCCCTGTTGCCCGACTGGGTGCAAACTAGATATCCGGGTCTGTTACATACCCCGGATCTTCAAAAACCAAAAAAATGCAAATTCCAAACTCACTTGGTTCAAGTGAAGGTCAAGGCCCCCAAAACCGAACCCCACGAGCTTCACGGAGCTGTTCAATCGAAGAGAAATGGACCAATTCGCCTTCAAACTTCCGAAAATTCGACCCTCGCTTGAACGGTCCGTCCGAACCCAACAACCTCCTAATTTCTCCCTTCTCTCCCGAAACTTCTAAATTGACCGAGGGCTTCACTAGGTTTCCTAAAAACGCACGCAACGGTGCGAGAATCCACGAAAACAATCATCAATTGACTGGTCAATTTGGCAAAAACCGCCGGTCGGTCACTGCTCATGCCGAATTCCTAATAAATCTTAATTTGGTCCCTCCGCATTTTGGTCTTTTCATTTTAATCCCCAATTGTTTCAATTTGTTGAGAACACTCTCAAAGAAAATAAGATCAAATCAGGTTATTACAAGCTACATGGCCCCGCTAGCCTGAAACACACCTCTGTCACTTGAGTGGCCTCCCGAGAAAATGGGCAACTCCGGATCACATGACCCTGCTGCCCGCATCCATAGCAACTCACAGACTATTTGTTCAACGGACCAGGATCATCAGATGCAGGGACATTGATTAACAACTATCTGCTAGAGGAGCCTCCGTGTCCAAAACGTTAACGACCATGAGATGATGACCTCCTCCTCCTCAAGTTGAACCTGCCACTGATTGATCCTTTTATCCTAAACCTCCCCCTCATCTGCCACCGTATCGGGGCCATCATCATTGGAATAATGGGAGTGCTTACTCGTATACCAACTGGAGCTGACGATCCTGCCACTACCCTTCAAGAGCCGTAGTAATGCCCATTTGTCGCTCGACTGATGCCAGCCACCTACTCCTGCCCATCACTCTCTGTGAGGGCTACAACCATCCTCTTAAGCCACCGAAAATCTGCTATCAATATGACCACTACATCAGTCAGCATAGTCAGACCCCGACTCGTAGCCTACTCTCGGGTCCACCTCACCGTCCTCTCACGTCCTCTACCTCGCCGTCTACCTTGAATCAGAGGAGGGGCAGATCCACCTGTAGAATCTCCCAACATCCTTGAATCTGTGACCTCACGAGGAATCATATGCATATCAATCGCGAGTCTATCTAGACACAAAATACAAGGATAAAAAAGGTATCAAAAGAATTGGGCACAGAGGAATTGAAGTGCTGACACCAAACACACTCTAAAAGATCTTCAGTAGTCCTTCTATTATGAGAGTGGGGCCTTCGCTATCATAACAAAAGCACTACCAAAAAACTCTGCTCCAATATTCTCAGATCTGAACCTGACTCTCATACCACCTTCATCACGCCCCAACCTGGAAGCGTGACTGGCATTAGGGTTGGCTTGCTAACCCTAGTAAGCCTCAAATCAAAACAGAATAGATAAAGCATCATATTAGAAATAGTTAATATATAAAATAAAATACATTTGAGCTGTACATAAAGCTTCTAAAGTACAAAAAGAAAATATACAGAGAGTGCCTGTACAATCAGGTTAGTACAGCAGTGACGAAAATAGTTGTTGAAGCTATTGCTGCTAATCGAAACTGAAATCTAGAAAGTGGGGGAAAAAGGGATGAGTATAGAACTCAGTAAATGATAGTACTACTTTAGGTATGCCGAGACATGAATCGTAACAATTCAAAGCAAGATAGATATCATCTTAAATAATAACATAGTTTACGAAAAGTCACATTTGTCTCGGTAAACACATATATTTTATATATGCATAGTTAAAATTAGAAAATCAAATATCTGTCGGAGTATCAGAACCTATCACATATCAGAACTAGAATTAGATATCACACATTGTACTGGGATCCTTTATCAAAACCAGAATCAGAAATCACACATCGTACCGGACCCCGTATTAAAACCAGAATCAAAAGTCACACATCGTACTGGGATCCCGTATTAGAAGCAGAATCAGAAATCACACATCGTACTGAGATCTCGTATTAGAACCAAAATTAGAAATCACACATCGTACTGGGATCTCGTATCAGAACCAGAATCAAAATTAGAATCTTACCCCTTGACAAAGCTTATCATGCTAGAGGTGGCATATATCACATATCACACATGTCATACTGGGATCCTGTACCAGAACCAGGGTTCGAATCATAGAAGGCACATAGTACCAGAACACCACTATGTTCCTCAAAATTAGATCACATAAAACTTTCGACAGGTAACTTTTAAAAACGCATGTATTACTAAGGCAAGAATATAAATAATTACAAAAATATTTTCAAGCTTATTGTAATTTAAAACAGATAGATACATGTCCCGTAATTTAATACTATAATTTAGAAATCAGAACTAGAAACTAACGAAAAACCAAAGTGCGGACACATGTATAAAGAGTACTGTCACTCATCAGACCCGTCAAAATCGATATCCAAAACTCTGATAGACTGCTCACTATCCAAAGGGTGCCTCCTCAGATGTATCTACAATCGCCAAGACACAAGTCAAAATCGAAATCAAATTTACTCTAAAAGACTCACTCATCATAAGTGGCCTGAGACCTCTCCTGTATTCGGTTCCTAACAAGCATCTCGAGATACAACTACCCTATATCAAGACTCACATGACTTACGAACATTAATTAATTTCACTCAACCACCCTTAACAATAATGAACCAACCTCCACAATTCTCAAACCATAGTGAACCGACCTCCAAAACCCCTGAGCCAACCTAAACCGGGTCTAAAACTACACCAAGCTGAACTGAACCAAACATGAAATCCTTAAAATCGGATTCAAAAGACCCAAAAATCCTACGAACCAACTTGAATTAGCCAAAACCCCTAAACCAGCCTTGAACCGGGCCAAGAACCCTAATCCTAAGTACTAGCACACTGAACCGAGCCTGGTTTACCTCGAATCAGACATCCAAACATCACCAAATTACATGGCTAGCTAGGTTCCATCATGTTGAACCAGAACCGATTCAACCTTCCGAAGAACTAGCCTAAAACCTAGTGAATCGACTGTCCAAAGGTGCTTCACTAAACTGGCCGTTTCACCGTGAACCGACCATCCATAATCAGGAATCGATCCACTCACCCAGAGAAATGGTCTAAAAAGCCCTGAATTGGCCGATCAAATCTTTGGTCAACACTTGCCAGTTCATACTGCCCAGATAACCTAACCCTTTTTTTTTCACTGGGCCGAGTTGACCCAGCGAGTCAACACAGCCAGCCATTGTCTTGGTCGACCCGCCGCTCAGGGCCGCGGGCTTGCAACACCTCTAGGCCAAGTCTAGGCCTAATAGCCTGGACGACCCTGTACGGGTCCCTTCTTCTTCACCTGGCAAGACAAAGTCCAACCCGAATCTCGTGAAACACCCGAAACCCAAAAATCTAAAACAAACCCAAAATTCAAGATTGCCTAGCCAAATCGAGCCCCTTAAGTTGGAATTTCGAGGCTCCCAAACTGATTAGAAGCTTTAATCGGAGTGATTTTGTCTAAAAACACCAACATTTTCCAAAATTTTTCCGTTGGTGCCACGACCTGCCCATAACTCCACTCCTCACTTTTTGCACTCAAACACTCAAATTACCCACACTCCCAAGCTCATTTCTCATCCATGCACAAAACCCCAAGCTTTAAGAAGACTGTCTTGCTGTCATTGGAGCAAATTTTGCTTCGAAGACCTTCTATCCGATTCTAGCCGAAAGTCCTCCCCCTGTCACGATCCGACCTACTGAAATTTATTTTCTTGCAATTAGCCCTCCTAAATTTTAAATTGATCCCCAGACTTAATGCCTCTTACATCCAAGTCTTTCCTTTTTCAATTCTCTTCCCATAGCCCTGAATTTTTGAGATTGGCCCCAAATCTTTTCTAAACTTCACAGAAACACCCCAAAAACATTTAATTGGTTCACTAACACCCCTGGACCTATTAAATTTGCACATTTCCACAATTAAGATGAAAATTAGGGCCATTACACCAACTTTGCTTCTCACAACTAGCACATCGATAGAATAGTGGATAGTCAAGAATTGATGTAGGTGAAATGAGGATCATGCCTTATTTATAGAAGAGTGACCTAGGTTTTATCCATCACAAAACCCTTAGTTACTTAGGGTCTAACACACTTTCAACTGAGCCTAAGCCCAAAACCAAGGTGACTCCTAACCCATCGGGTCACTTAATTCAAAATGAGCTTCAAGGACATTAGACCGTTCATTCAACCAAATTTTATAAAAAATACAAAATTAATTAGTAGTAGCCCAAATATTTGAAAACTCTAACATTCTCCCACTTGGGCAATATTAATTAAAATTTAAATAAATTTGAAAATTATTTCCAACCTTATTTCTCCCATGATAAGATTAATCTCTCCCTCTGGTTGAACAACAGTGACCACTAGAAAACAATTTATAAAAATTATCCAAAATATAACTATAATCTACTAAATCAAGCATTCAAGAACTATAGACGAAGATAGATTATTAACAGTTCAATTCACCAAATGATCTTCTAATCGACGATTTTATTAGTATGATTACAATACAAGTGTGCAAAATAAATACACATAGTAAAATTTGTAATCTTTCTCATGCTATTGTTTACAGATCCACATTATGTCTTCCCAAGAAAACACAACCAATCTTTGCAAGGAGATTACAACATGTTTCTCATGAAACACCATTTCTACAAAGGAAACAAACACATTTCAAGATATAAATATAGTGATATAATCTGCAAAATAGATATTATATAAATATTGATATAAGAGGCTAAACAAATATGTGTTTATATTCATCATATTAAAGTCACATCAAGACAATAAAGACTCCTACTAACCAAATATATTAAAGGACTTTATAATACCCATATTCTCAACATGTCTCATAAATACTATGGGCCTAATCCTTTAGTTAATGGTTTAGCAAGTATTTTCTCAATCAAAATATGCTTCACATGAATCTATGCATTCTCAACCATTTCCTTAGCAACCATAAACTCAATTCTAATGTGTTTCGAGGCAGAATTTGTTATGTTATTCTTGGTGAGGAAAACAACAAAATCGTTATCACAATAATTCTTCAATAGTCTCGAAATAAAGTTAATTATACCAATTGCGTAAATAAAAATTTCTCATCCACACAGTATGTGAAATAGCCTGATAACATGAAACAAACTTAGCCTCCATGATAGAGAAAGCAGTTAGACTTTACTTCACACTTTTCCAGGATACAACTCACCTAGATAACATAAAAAAATATATCCATAATTGGATTTATCATCATTAGGATATCTAGTAAAGTCAGAATCTGAATATCCTTTAACATCCAAATCATCCACGTTCCTATAAATAAGCACATATTCTTTTATCTTTTGCAAATATCCCATAACCTTCTTGGTAGCCACCCAGTAAGCATGTCCTAGGTTAAATAGAAATATGCTCAGTACACTCACAGCATAAGACAAATTAGGTCTTGTGCACACTTGTTCATACATAAGACTACCCATAACACTAATATAAGGAATATTCTCCATGGAGCTCCTTTTGATGTCATTCTTAAGGCATTGATCCATGCATAATTTGCCTACTTAGACGATAGGAACATCACCACCCCTTACAACTTTCCATATTAAATTGTTTGAGCACTTGATCAATGTAAGCTCAATAAGATGACCCAAAAGTTTCTAATAACTGTCTCTGTGGATCTCTATGCCCAGTATAAAAGAAAATTCCTCAAGGTCCTTCATATCAAAAGATGTGAATAACATACTGTTAGTTTCAACAAGCAAGTTACTGCCATTATTAACAAGTAGAATATCATTTGTATAAAGTACAAGAATAATAAATTTACTCTCACAGACCTTGAGATATATATAGTGATCTACCTTATTCTCCACAAAACCCATGGAAGTGACAACCTCATCAAATTTAATGTACCATTGCCTAGAGACATGTTTCAAATCATAAACAATTTTTTTTCAACTTATATACCAAGTACTTTTTGTGTCTCTCTATGAAACCCTCTAGCTGCCACATGTAAACCTCCCCATAAAGATTTCCATTCAAAAATGTTGTCTTCACATCCATATGATGCAATTCTAAATCATAATGTCCTATTAGAGCCATGATGATCCTAAAAGAATCTTTATGGAAAATTAGAGAAAAGGTTTCCTTCTAATTAATGCCTTCTTTCTACGCGTTGCTCCACATTACCCTTAGAGTCTTTCTTGGTTTTGAATACCCATTTACACCCAATGGGCTTACAACCTGTAGGAGCTTCAATAATCTCCCACACATCATTATGTTTTATAGAGAGTATTTCATCATTCATGACTTTAATCCATTTATCTGACATAGCTCTAAAATTGCCTCATCATAATATTTTGAATTTGGTAAACCCTTAATGTTGAAATCTAATTCACCAAGAAAAGTGTAGCAATCCTCACGATTAAATCATCCCCTCTCTTTTTGTGATAGTCTCAGAAGTGGAATCTCAATAACTCAAGAGCTAGTGTTGGTGGCTCATTTAAAATTTCATGTTCAAGTTCTTCAATTACCCTATTATTTGGTTGATATATAACTCTTTCTTGTACAATAAGGACTTAAACAATAAACTACTTACTATTAGGACCTTCATTCTTTGAGACATTAGAGTTTCCCAGATCATTTTTAAAAAATTTAACAATGATCACCTCAACTATCTTTGTTCCACGGAAAGGGTAGTAGAATCAATAGCCTTTAACATATGTAAGACAACCAATAAAGTAGCACTTGGTAGTTTTAAGGCTCAGTTTGGAGGCAGTAGGGTCATAGATTTTCACGTTATTAACATAGCCCTTCACACAAACTAGTTAAGGCTAGGTTTCCATCCCTTAAGGGGTTTAAAAGGTGTTTTGAGAACAAATTTAGAGAGAACTTTGTTTAAGGTATCATGGTTGTTTAAAGGATTTCACCTCAAAGGGATTCAAGTAACTTGGTTTGACTTATCATTAACCTTACCATGTCCATCAAAGTGCGATTTCTTCTTTTAGCCACCCCATTCTGTTTAAGAGTCTCTGGCATATTAAATTGAGAAACAATTCCACAATTCTCAATTCTCAAGATATTTAGCAAATAGTCCCAAAAATTGTCTAGTCCTGCCATGTCTATCATAGTATTCACCACCCCTGTCTAGCCTCATAATTTTTATTCTTTTACCGCTCTGGTTTTCTACTTCAGTTTTAAAATTTTTGAATTTTTCCAATGACAAAGACTTATCATTCAAAGTCAGAAAAGTCATTAAAAAACTTATAAAATATCTATTCCCATAAAGTGTTGGTTTAAGAGGACCATAGATGCCAGTGTGAATTATTTCCAAAAGCACTTTACTATGGAACCCTTTTTGTTTGATGTGGTCAATTTTCCATGGACACATCCCATATACTCCTCAAGATCTGTAGAATTAATAGATGGTAGAATATTATTGTTTACCATCTTATTAATTCTTTCTTAAGAAATATGACCTAAATGTCTATGCTATAAAGAAAAAGAGTTTTCTTTGATCAAAGCCCTTTGGTTCCAATAGTTTAAACATGCAGAGAATTGAAAATGTTAAAATCTAGATTCAAATGGTATAAACCATCCACTTTAACTACCTTACCAACAACTTAAGAATTATATGATAGAAAACAAAATCATTTAGTACAATTGAAAGAAAAACCATAATCATCAAGTTTTGACAAAGAAATCAAATTTAGTCTCATAGATGGTACGTAAACAACTTTTAAATGCAAAACAAATCCTAAACCTAATTTCAATTCTACGTTCCTATGAACTTGAAATCAACTTTATTTCCATTTTCTATGATCAAGTTAATATCAGCATCACTTGGCTTTTGTTTGCTCTTGGACCCCTGCAAAGAATTTATAACATGAATGGATACTCCAGATTCAATCCACCCAGAATTTAAGGGAACATCTATTAAACTAGATTCATAGCAAACAGAAGTAAATGACTCACCTTTATCTTTATTCTCAGTGTAGGCCTTAAAATTACGATAATTTAACTTCTTGTGCCTTATAATTTTGCAAAACCAACACTTTACTTCTTTTTTTTGAAAATCTAGTTTCAGATCATGGGTTTTGTGAGATGGAGTAGACCTTTTATTGTTAGGGCCTTTATTTCTTTGGAATTTACTTCCCTTTTTCTTAAAAGATTTTTTGAGGTTAGGCTACAAAAATAAATTCATACTTTTTGGTATTGCATGGTTTAACCTTTCCTCCTCTTGGGCATAGACAAAAATCAGGGTATCCAAATCCCACTCCTCCTTTTGGATAGTGTAGGAAATTTTCAAGGTATCAAATTTGGAGGATAAGAAACTCAAGGCATGGTGAATGAGAAAGGTATTAGATAGGGGACATTTGAGGTCATTGAGTTTATTGACTATGGTTACCATTTTCAAGATATGTTGTTAGACACTACCAATCCCATCATATTTCATATGAATAAGACTTTTCATAAAATTCTATTCATATATAGATGTTTATATATATATGCATAGTTAACTATGCTCTAACTGTGCATATATATATAAACATCTATATATGAATAGAATTTTGTATAATTATGTCTACAATTAAAGCTTAATACACAACAAGAATAAACTAGCTAAGCATTGAATAAAAAAATGATTCAAAAACCTTCAACTTTGGCTTCCTTACTGGTTAATCAGGAAGGAAAAAAAATTTGCCGGTTTGCAAATTACAGTAACGAAGCACGCCCCCATCAAACATTATTGTTGAATTGAGCATTGAGATGGTTGTGAATGTCATGAACAGGGGAAATTGGGGCAAAGATACAATGGTTATGCTCTTCAATTAAGGATTTGATACCCCTCAAGGAAATAAAATTATTCCAAATTAAAAAATTTGGCCGACAATTATTGACAATTTTAATTCTATGATAACATATTGTAATGTTGTGGCTAGATGGATATACTTTATATGTTTTTGATGTGTGTTGCTTACATACATATTTCATAAGAAGCACTTGAATTGATCTTTTCCATTGCAAAATTCATTTTTACCTTAAATGTTCAGGTTTTGTTGTTAGTGCTTTATGTTTGCATGTTTAGTTGTTGTTCTCTACTTTCCCTCAATGCATAGGAATTGCAATGACAACAACTTGCTTATTTGTGATACTTCTTTGTTTGTTATTGATGTGCATCTTTCATATGTCAACATTGCACTTTAGCAAGCTCAAAGGATTTTGTCAAGGATGGATTGAGAAAGAAATATGGCAAGTGATCTTAATATGTTGCTCTAGGTATGCTAGAACTTCTTTCCAAGTTACCACTTGAAAGTTCTCATAGTTTACATGGTTCTGGTTCTATCTAGTTTTTAACCTTCATAAAAAATTTAACCTCAAAAAAGAAGTTGTGAATAAGACTAAAGACCTACTAAGAATATGACTTGTTAACTTTTATGCTTTTACATAAAGAATACACTTCTACTTAGCTGCATGAATCCATTTTCTCTTGGTGACTCTACTATCAAGTAATTACCAAAATGGAAAACTTTTTAAAAGATTTGTCCTTAAAGTTACTTACTCCCATCTTTTACTTGCACAATTGAATAACACTGATGAATTATATTTTGATGTAATTATTTGATATGTTCTTAACTTTGTTGTTTATTTTTCATCTAGAATTGGTTTCTTTGATCTATTTTGCTTGTCATGCAAGTATGTTACCAGTGGAGTAAGAAAGGTTGTAAAAGGTGCACAAAAAGGCTATGCAAGAAGTTGGACCAAAAACTTAGCATTGTAAGGCTGGGAATTGACATTGTGCCTATTGGAGGGAACTATTTTTCAGCAGTTTTTTTCCCTTTTAGCTGAAAAAAGTACTTTTACCTATTTGGGTTAACTACTTCGGAGCTACTTTTCTCTAAACTTCAACAAAAAAATAGTTAGAAGTAGAAGCACCTAAGAATCTACTTTTTATAACTAATAACGTATCTATAAATAATTCAAAATATTGTCTGACAACCATATCCCCAATATTTTAATTGAATTCCCATCTACCCTTTATCAATTAAAAACACAAAAACCCTAAACATACCCCTATTTATTTATTATTGCTCTCTTAATTTATTTTAATTAAATTAAAAATTAAATTAGAATTTAAGAGTAAGTGAAATTATATTTTTAAATTGCATGTAAAATTATATTGGAAAGGAGAATGTCAAGAAGTAGGTTTTAAAAATTATAAATAACTTAAAAAAAGGTAATTATATAAATTATTAAAAATTTAACTTATATATATTAATAATTTTTTATTTTTTTATCTTAATAATATCAAAATTATATCTACAACTTGAAAAAAAACTTTGTTCATAACTACATATATCACTTCTTAGAGGAATGGACAATTTAAACATTTCAACATAATTAGCAATTATTAAAACTATTTTAGCAAATATCTATTTATTAGCTACTATTATTTTTAAGCAAAATTGGCAAATATTCCCAATTTTTGTACTTTCAAGTTTCAGCATTTTTTAGTTATTACTATTTTTAGCACTTCTTTAGAAGTAATCTCTGATGTAAATAGGCTCATTGTAGCATTACCAACATTGCCAAGTTGCAACCAAGACCAGAGAACTCAATCTTGCAAATTAAGAATTGACATTGTTGTGCTAGACATGTTGACAAAATCTTACAAATTTTCAACTTGGAGTAGTTATGTAAAAAAAAAAAATTAATTTGACTGAGGAAACTTGGATTGAGCTAATTTCTAAAAGTGTTAAAAAGTTAAGGGCTCTATAGTTTCTTTGTTTTAGTCTCAATCTAGTTCAACGCAGAAGATAGTCAAATTTTGGCTCAAAGTCCAAAAAAAATCTCTTTCATCTATTTAATGTGAATAATTTTGGCCAAATGGGAAAAAGCCCCTTTTAAGAAGTTAGAAGTTGCTTATTTGTGAGAAAGGATGCTACTGAACTAAATTAGAAAGGTTTCTATTGCTGTTTATCTTGAAGGAGATGAAGATTGAAGAATTGTGATGGAGATGAGAGCCAATTCAATAGTAAATAAAATGCATGCATGTATTTGAAACTATTGTCATTACTTAAGAAACAAAGATGACACTTCAGTAGACACATTGCCTTAATATCAGAACAAGGAGGAAGCTTTATGTTGTTAGCTCTACTATTAATTTCTTTCTCCAATTATGATCCAAGAGGACTATTTTGGGAGATTTAGATTTTATTTTTTTAAGTTTAAATTTATTAAGGATATAAAATCCAAATTTCTATAATTATCTCAAGAGGGAAACATTATCCTTGCGAGGAATCTTTAGTGTTTAAGAGTCTTTCATCCTCTATAATTTCTCTTTATAAAAAAGAGTCTATTTTTTGTTGGAAATGGAGGGGAAGACAACCTCAAAAAGGTTTAAGACTCAACCAGAGATTTTTGACAAGAAGTCAACAAGTCTTTTAACCATTCCAACCACACTTGGGAAGAGAATGGACAAAGTACAACTGAGTGAGCATAAGGATTTGCAATATCTAATCCCCACTTAGACAGTTTAAGTAGGAATCGAATTTGTAATTGAATTCTTATTAGGGATTAGATAGTTTTCTGAAATCAATTGTATGAGCATTCTTAACTTTTATTGACCAATTATCTATAATTATTCTAGTTAAACTTGGATCGTTCTATTCGGGTCGATCTGTTTCGCCATTATCTATGCTGTCCAAAAATTATAGATCAAATTAAATGGGAGAAACACCTATGGAAATAAACAATTGCAGTAATGGAGTCAACTTCAATTCTTATAATAAAAGATAGTTTATGTCGCAAAACCAATGAGATAGTAATGCATCAGAATTTAGCAGATTTACACGACTAAGAGAATAGCAACTTAAGGTCTTAATGAAAACAGAAGGCAAGACTCAATTCTCTTGGGAAGTGAAGTAATAGAAGAGCAACTTCTTCAACATTAATATAAACATTAATAGAAGAAAGAGACTAATAAGATTCACCAAAATTGTCATGTCCACGACCAAGTCGGGATGCGGATGACTATAGCATTTATATATCTTGCATACATGCATCATACATCCCATGTTGGTGTGCTTAGCTTGAATATAAACATTCTTAGAAGTTAGTGTAAAAAAAAAGAAAAGAGATAAACTTATACTACTACTACTACTACTACTACTACTACTACTACTAACAACAACAACAACAACAACAACAACAACAATAATAATAATCTAAAATTCTTGATTTTTAATTTAAGGAACATCCTAGATTGGAGGATTAAGAAATAATTAGTTAGCTGATTTTAGGATTTAATTATTAAATCAAGAGGGTATAGGTGCAAAAATCAAATGATAAGGAGAGATGTTGAAAACAAGTAAACAAGTGAGGGGCTTCTTTGTAATTACCCCTAAATGGTGCCTTGTATATATACACATGACCAAGTTGTAATTAATTAGAAGGAACCCATTTCAGTTGTGCAACAAGAGAGAAGAGAAGAAGAGACTTTGAGAAGCAAGGCAAAATCGTGAGAGAGGAAGGAAGAAAAATTAAATTAAGTTGAATTTCCTTGGAAATCCTTTGATTTCTTTGCATTTTCTTGCTTGCTTGGATTTTGTATCATCTAAATCTTCCATTGCATGGCTGGATTTTTGAGTGGAGAACTAGAATTTTTCTGGTTTGCATGCTGTAGGGGCCGAACCTATTGTGAGAGGGAGATACCAGAAACTATTGATTGTTTTGGAGAGTTTGGATTGAAATTTGTAATTGCTGTGAATTTTCTGCAAATAAAGGGTTAATTGGTGATTTTAATTACTGTAAATGGTGTTAAGAATTTGGGAAGAAGAGGGGAGTAAAGTTGTAGTAAGAATTGAAGGAGTGTTTGGCAAAATAATGGGAAAGACAAGCTGGAATTCTAGCTGCTAGAAAACAAAGCATCAGAAAAAAATTTCTGCAATGATACTTGCTTAGGCCGAAATTTATGGGGGTTTTAATTAGGGAAAAACCAAGTTAGGGAGGTGTATTAAGTGTATAATTAACCACCTTAGGAAGGAGATTAGTAATTGACACAATTTGAATCAGTTTATACTACCTGATGTAGGGAACATAAGGACAGTACCTATACTGTCAAACTAAATTTTCCAGCAGTGGTATACTGGGTTTGGCTGAGAATTTGAGAGCTAGAATGAGCTCTAAAAGTTCATTTTCCTAAGTCCATTAAGTGTTGGTTGAGTCATCTTAAGGAGGATTAAAAGAAATTTCCAAATTTTTGCTTAAAGGACACA
This sequence comes from Thlaspi arvense, assembly GCA_911865555.2. Lineage (NCBI taxonomy): Eukaryota > Viridiplantae > Streptophyta > Magnoliopsida > Brassicales > Brassicaceae > Thlaspi > Thlaspi arvense. The sequence goes on from CAJVSB020000087.1 coordinate 24,945, forward strand.
ATTCAAGTGAGTATGAGCGAACTAGTATGTTGTCACTGCTGTAGATTTTTCTACAGTAAAAACCTGATTAAATTTGACCTTTTTGAGTCTAAAATGGAACTAAAAGCAAGCTTAAAGTGTGGCTTAGGTAAGGATTAAGTCCCCTTAAAGAGGAAATGACAAGGAGACCCAAAAATTTAGTTCAAAATAGGAAATTTCCCTTAAAGATCAAGTGAAAGTGTGCTGTTTGTGTGTTGTAATTTTGACAGCAAAATTTTTCTACTGCTGTACCTTGTTTAGGCCGAACTTTTGGGGAGATTAGGAGGGGTTTTAAGCTAGTTAGAGGAGTAGCTTCAAAGTACATCAAGTCAAGGTAGGAAGGATATAAGTTTAACTTAAGTCACCTAAGGTTAAGTTGATGAAGTAGGATAGATAGGCAGAACTTAAAAACTAGAGAAATTCAGCAGCTAAGCTTGTGTCACTAAGATGTTTAGAGGACCAAATGATGTCCTAAATCGAGGCCAATGTATGGCTAAGATGTTGTTTGACTCTACATAGCAAAGGGAACTTGAGAGGCCTCCATTTTGGCCTAAAAATTCTGCATCCTCTTTTGAAGAATGTAGTTATGTATGCGTAGAATTTCCTTAATAGAAAATTTTGTTTTGGTGAAGAAATTTGTGGGAGAGTTAGAGTTCATTAAGGACACGAAATAGGGAGATTAAAAGCCTAAGAGATGGGCAAAACCATAGGCTTAGCTTAAGAAAAGAACTAGGAATATAATAGATCACTTCAAGGTTAAATCTTCTAAACTAACATTAGAAGTTCCTAGTGAATTAAGGGATTAGAGGTTAATAAACTGAAATGAAGGTGCACAAATCTGAAATAAGAAGAGATTTAAAATTGACTCTTGTGGAATTAAATCAAAGATGATAAGAAGGAACAAAATCCCAATGGACAATGAAAAAGAACTTAGCAATTAAGCATTCTTGACATATGACATGCATTTGCATCAAGCATACCGTACACTCCTCTTATATTGTAACTTCTCCACTTGTAGGAGAGGGAGACCAAGCCAAGCCCGACATCGGCCCATCTGAGCCTACGAGCTATATGTAGAGTATATCACCCGGTGAGTGGCACATTCTTTAAACTTAGAGTTTTAATTTAAAATATATGCTTCATAACAACGATAGCCTATTTTTAACCCATGTAAGTATGTTTTATACCAAAATAGAAACAATGTGCTATGTTATACGTTCTAGTGTGTATGATATGTTTGATTTGATTTTATGACTTTGGTGCCTCGGCACTCAGTTTTGCATGCCGGATAGCCATTTGTGGCAAGTGGCAGTCCTACAGCCGATGTTATAGCATTAGACTCGGGGAGATCTCAGACACCACAGATTGTGTAGTCTGACTTGGAGTGGTGACCCACAACTTAGGTTACACAGTGTAGTAGCGTTTAACATTTTTATGATTTGATGTTTTCATGTTTTACTGCTCTCAGACATTATAGGCTGTGCACACCCCATCAGACTCTTATCAGATAGCTATGAATATGACCTTTATAATTCTTAATGTCTTCTTATTTGATGTTCTAAACATATTATTGAAATGCTGAACATTGTAACGAACTTGTCATGATGTTTTGTTCTTATGTTTTCCTGGGATGCTTAGATTATAAGGAAACCTAGTCTGAAAGTTTGGCTCATGTTTTTATTTGAATGATTTCTCAAGATATGCTTTTATAAGCATATATGCATGTTATAGTAAAGGAAAATCGCTCTGTTTCTGCTAAGTTTAAATTTTGTGCCATTCACTGAGATTAAATCTCACCCCTTTTTATTTTCTAAACTTTTAGATCTTAGCAGGAGCCCCGTCACCTACCAGTTCAGTTTGTGTCTACACTACACAGTAGTTGAGGGCGGCTAGCAGAAGGTCTTTAGGGTTATCTTGTCTTTTGCATCTATTAGCATAGTATGAGTTGACATGTAGAATATAATGAGTTGTACATAAATTTTGAACTGCAACTAGTGAAATTGATGCATGTGTTTATATATATTTATATATATATGTAGGTATTACTACATTTGATAGCTTACCTAGATTTTAGATGTGAAAATATTTATGTTAGAATTGCTGAGCATATGATATTAGCAACTCCAGGATTATATTACTGAAATGCCAACAGGGATATAAGTTAACTTTTAGATAAGGGGTTACACCAGCTGGTGTGCTGCCGGATTTTTGATACTGGTGGGTGTTAGTCATTGCCCCAGCTGTCATGCCTCGCTATGTGCGAGAAGGGAGGGTGTGACAAAAACATTGTACCAATATAGAGCAAGCAATAGTAGAAGAACTAACAAAATTCACTAGAACACCATGTTGGTATAGAGAAAATAGCACTACAAGAAAAATTAACAACATTCACCAAAAGAGAAAACAATAACAAAAGAAGAACCGACATTTGTAACTCTAACCAATCTTAATTAGTGATGTAAGAAGCACAAACCCAAACACAACATGAGCACTTCAATCTTCTGAAAAAATAAACCAAGGTTAATAGAGCTCAACTAGAGAATGTTACAAATTTCTAATATTTGGGATGCTATAAATTAATTTTGTATTTTTATAAAATCTAGTTGAATAGACGGTCTAATGTCCTTGAAATCCATTTTATATTTAGTCATCTAATGGGTTGGGAGTCATCTTAGTTTTCTTGGGCTTGGGCCTAGTTAATAAGTGTGTTGGGTCCTAGATGACTCAGGGTTTTGTGATGGACAAAACTTATATTATTCTTTTATAAATAAGGCATGACTTCCATTTCACTCTGCATCAACTTTTAACTATCCATTGTTTTATCAAAATGCTAGTTGTGAGAAGTAGAGTTGGTTAGGAAGATTGTGCTCATGCAGTATTAGATTGCACATTTATTACTTCTATTTGGTTAGTCAATAGCAAATAGTTTCAAAAGGTACATTTTATTGTTTTATGTGTATTATTTACTCATTATTCTAGTATAAAAGATCCAAGAGAAGGCTCAAATTTTGAACTTTCAAGCATTAAAACCTCTAATATCTGATGCGTTTTGGTAGATTTAAGCAAATAATCACATGCCTAGTAATCCTCAAACTCTATTATCATAAACCCAATTATGTTTATTATAATCACCAAACAATTAAAGGCCAATGTTACACTACATATATATATGTCATAATGACTTTATTGGATCAAAAACACCAAACAATTAAAGACCAATGTTACACTACATATATATATATATATATATGTCATAATGACTTTACTAGATTAGAAACCAACATAAATGGGGGGAAAAAAATCAACACCCATCCAAGCATTATTTAGGTTTAGCCAAAATAAAATTTACCTAAATTGAGCAATTTCCCTTAGGGGTCCACCAATTCCATACCCAACATCCAAAACCTACAACAATGGGAAATTAACCTCTATTTTCTAGGTCTCTACTAACCAACATTGCAAATTGTGAAGGTATCTATTTTGTCGAGTTTCGTGCAAACATGCAAAAAGAATATTGTCATCTATTTACTAGGTCTCTACCAACCACCATTGCAAGAGGCAAAAGACTTTATTCTAGCAAGGTTAGTGTAGATGTGCAAAAAGTATCTTACATTAGAAACATATAACTCAAGGGATGTTTGGACAGCAAAAATTTTAAAATTTTTTCATAAACATAGTGCATCACAACATGCCATGATATGCTTCCTAGACCTATTATGCATTATCCAAAATAGATATAAAAAATGTTATACCTTTTAATGCTTTTGACTGAAGTAAGGTTAGGGTGAATCTGACTTCATCACTGTAATTACCAAAACACATGCACTAAAATTGATTCACAAGAAGCGAAGCATGCTTCTTCTAAATGTATTCATACGATGACAATCCACTAGAATTTCTAGTTATGCTAGCAACTACAAACCTTTCTCTCTCTTAATGAAAATTTTCAATCAAACTCTTTTGGTCAAGAATTGTAGGGAGAACACTTACAATTCACTTGCAAGTGAAGATGAGAAAACATAAGTCGCAGAGGAATTACTCTTCAAAAAGAGATACACATGCATATATATTTTGAGAATATGTATAATTTGATTTTCAAAATTAAAACATATCCCGATATACATGTATATAGATGTTTGAAATATAATTATTTGATTGCCAAAATCAAATCATATCCAAATCTCCCAAAATATAAGGGCAAAAATCAATTTGCTTCATTGAATTTTCTTCTCTATTTTATTTATCCCCTGAACTACATAATGTACTATTTATCCTCACGAAGTTAACATCGTTAAATCAATTGTTATATTTACTCCTAAACTATCCAGTTTTAAAATTTGATATTTGTGATATTACTATTATAACAGTTAATTTTTAAAATTTTAAAAAGTTAAATTAATATATTAAAATCAACACTAAATATTATTAAATTATTTAATTTTAGATATTAAATTAAAAATATGACTAAATTATAATATTAAAGACTTATAAAAAGATAAAGATAAAACCGTGACCTCTTTATGTTTGCGCATATCAGCAAATATAATTCTTCTATTAGCTAATATCTATTAAGATTTAGGATTGGATATTATATCCGCATCCTTATAATCTCAATAATTGTGCAACTACCTTAGATAATTGGTTTAATAAATAATTTAGGAAATCCATTTCCTAATTATTTGTTATATCCATTGAATAAATATTTTCAAACCAATAATTTGTAAATAGTATAAAAGATTCACTTGTACTACTAAATGGATAATAGATCCTATCTTAGTTCTCATAAATCTATATACACAAATAACTTAGGCCCAATATAAACTCCTTATATAACCATATTGTAATTTGGAAGAATATCAAAATATAAGCACTTGTGTACAAGGTTATAATGGAACCTTAAGTCTAAGGACTATTTAATATATTATTGCAAATACAAAGAATTCTCAACACCAACAAATATCCAATAGAAAATTCTATAGGTAGGATTGTTCAGGGCACTTATTCTTCAACAGCACTCATGCATGTGTACTAGTGTCACTCACACCAATCTCTATTGAAATGGGGCACCCTTCTAGGGAGCAAGTTACACTCATGTGAATTTAATCTGAATTCAATTAATATCCATTTTAGATAGATTTTATAACTCGAAACTATTTTCAGACCAAAGCCATAGAGTCTTAGTTATAATCGCCGTGTGATAAGTCCTAATAATGTGTGATTTTTATGTAATTTTTATTAGGACTTATCATTTATTTTGCGGAGTTATTGTGATAATTGGATAAGAATGGTATTAATTTAGTGGATTTATCATCTCTTAATAAATTTTGGGAATTTTGATATATATATATATTGATTTATTTACAATTTAGTTTACAAAATTATTGAGAGAGAATAATTTCGGCTTAATAGATAAAAGATTTGGAAACTGAAAAGATAGTCAAGGGTAAATTAGGTAACTTGAAAAAAGAGATTTGGTCAAATAAAAGAGGATTTAGAGTTATCTAATAAGAAGGGAATCTTTAACCTTTCTTTGGAGGAGTACAAAAGGAAATGAGAGAGTTTTTAGAGAAGAGAAGACCCATGGCCAGAGATTTGAAAGGAGAAGACTTGGGTGTCAACTTTAGCTTGCTCATTGATTCGTGTGTAGAATAGAAATACACCTATTCACCTTAGGTAGCTAAGATTAGGGTATGTTCTTAATGAATCTGATTAAAATTGATTTTCATAGAAATATAGTTAATTGATTTTAATTCGGTGTGTTTATATTGTTTCGAAAAAAATATAAATAATTTAGCTCTAGGTTAATAATTCTAGATAATTGAAATTAGGATAGGTTAGAAGGATAACAGTTTATAGGATAAACAATATTTAAACATAGAGATTTCAATCCCTCCACACTTAAAGTGAACATTCTCCCCAATGCTCAAGCCGATTAGGATCGCACAAAAGTAGAGAGCAAAAAGACTATAATATGGAAGGCAAAGAGCAAGGATAGAACACTCTCCCATGTAGTATATCAGGTCTCGTCACTGTTATTTGTAGTCATTGAACTGTGAAGGTAGAGACGTGAGGAAAAGAGCATGTCTGCACTCGTAGCTCTCACAGCATACTAGAACACATGGATTGAGCTTGTAGGCTATCGGTAATGGAGGAATTTGATTAGGGAGGAAGAAAAGAAAAGGAGCAATCATAACGATCAGCAAATGGTAGTTTTTTTTTTTTTTTGGTGTTATAGCATGAAATCTCGTGTTATAACACCAAGCATTCTAGAATTGTTAGCTTATTATGATGCTATAGCACCAAAAGCAGCGCTCTAGCATCAAGTTTATTGGAATTTCTTCTTGGTTGTGGTGCTCTAGCACTAGAAGTGATGCTATAGCATGAAGCTCTTAGGAATTCTCATCCAGGTGTAGTGCTATAGCAGCAAAATTGATGCTATAGCATGGAGCATTTTGGAATTTTCATCTGAATGCGGTGCTATGGCACCAAAAACTAATGCTACAGCATGAAACATTATGGAATTTCCAAAGACTGCGATGCTATGACCTAGAACTAGCGCTATAGCACAAAGGTCACTGGAATACATTTTTATGAGCTACGTTATAGCACCAAAGTTGATGTTGTAGCACTATGTTCACTGGATTTTTAGTACAGCATCTCTAGAACCCAGATTTCACCCATTTTTTCATTGTTTTACATCATTTTTCTTGCACAAATACCTCAAAACACTTATCAAACATAAATCTAATCAAGTAATCAAATCAAATCAAAACAAACAAAATGATCATGAAACTAAATTAAAATAAAAACATGAAAAAGCATGAATTAAATAGATTGAACACATAGGTTGCCTCCCATGAAATGCCTTTGTTGTAGTCATGGCATGACTTGTTTAGGATCATCCAAGATCTCACAAAGAAGGAGAGGATTATCCATCACTTTCTTGATTCTACTTCAACCTTTTTCCATTGGATTTCCTTCTTCTCCTAACTTTCACCTTTAACTTGGTTCTTTCTTGTGGAACTATCTCTATGAGCTTATTTGAATTTGAAATATTTTAAACAGTGCTCTAACCTAGACTTAATGGATAAGAGCAATCAACCTTGATCAAACTGATACTGAACATTACACTTTACATGTCCAATTTTAAATTTTCCTTTAAGTAGCTTAGCATGCCCAATGCTTGCAACAAGGACTCAAGAAGGTCAATCAATTGAGGTATTTTTTCATCCTTACTATTTTCTAGGGTTTATAATCCACTACTTGTACAATAGAGCATTTTTCAAAATCATTATGGAGTTTTATCAGCTTAAAGACATTAAAGGTCACTTTCTTGTCTTGGGCTCTCATTGTTAACTCTCCTTTTTGTATGTCAATTAGAGCCCTACCAGTAGCTAAGAAAGGCCTCCCTAAACTGATAGAATATCTCAAACTTCCTCATAATCTAACACAATAAAGTTAGCCAGAAAGATAAACTTGTGGACCTTTGCTAAAACATCTTCAAGGATACCTCTCGGATAGATGAGTGATCGGTCTGTAAGTTGAAGTGTTATTGAAGTCATTTTAACTTCTCCTAATACAAGCTTCTTAAAATAGATTGTGGCATTAGATTGACACTAGGCCCCAAATCACATAGTGCTCTCCCAGTAAGCCGAGTTCCAATTGTGCATGGAATTGTAAAGCTACATAGATCTTTCTATTTTGGTGGTAACTTTTTCTGCATTATGACACTACGTTCCTCAATAGGCATTACTGTCTCGAGTTCTTCCAACTTTCTCTTATTGGACAGGATATCTTTCATAAATTTAACATAATTGGGCATTTGTTCCAAAGCTTTGACAAAAGGAATGTTGCTATGCGCTTCCTAAATATATCCAAAAACTTTTGAAATTGTTTATTTAATTATTGCTTATGAAACCGCTGTGGATATTGAATACAAGGATCTAACCATTTTGTCATAAGAGAAGGCTGTCCTTTCTTCTTTGCAAGAGCTACAATTTCCTCCTCCTTATTAGCATCTTCAATAGGTGTGGGATTTTCCTGCAAATTTTCAAATGGTAAAACCACCTCTAGTTTGCCTCCATCACTTAAAATCAATTGCCTTACATTGCTCTATTACATTGCACTTAGGATTGGGCTCTATATCACTTGGAAGTGCACCTAGGGAGCGATTATTGATTGCATTAGCCAATTGGCCAACTTGATTCTCCAATAATTTCAAGGAAGCAACTTGATTTTGAATAATAGTGTCTATTTTTCCCATATACTGCATAAACATATCTTCTGCATTTGACTTGTTGTCTTGAGCTGAAGGTTTAAATTGAGGCTGAAATCTTTGGTCGCTAAAATTGCTTAGGAGCAAGTGCCTGAGCTCTTTGACTATTGTTTTAGGAAAAGTTTGGGTGATTTTGCCACCTGGATTATAAGTATTAGACAAAGGGTTGTTTTGATTTCTATTTTGACTTCCCACATAATAAATGCACTGTGGATTGTTATAACATTGATCCGTGGGATGCCCCTCCTTGCAAACTTTACACACCGCGGTTGGATTTTGAACAATATTAAGTTGGGAACCGAAGGAAGTAATATGCTTAGACAAGGTTGTAACTTGAGCAATTAATTTTGATAATGTATCTAACTCATATACATTAACAACTTTTCTCAACACTAATCTTTCTGAATGCCATTGTTAACTGTTGGTTGCCATTTCTTCCAATAGATTGTAAGCTGCATTAGGAGATTTACCCATCAAAACAACACTAGCTGCAGCATTACTACTAGTCCTTGTCGGATTGCTCAAATTGTTGTAGAACGTCTATACTCGTAACCAATTAGGGGTACCATAATGAGGACACCTTCTTAGTAACTCCTTGCACCATGCTTCATGTAGTGATCCTGAATCAAATTGCATAAAAGATGCAATGTCATTCCTCATCTTTAGAGTTATTTTTGGTGGGAAGTTCTTTGCCAAAAATTTCTATGTTAATTTATCCCATGTTGTAACTGATCTTGCTAGAAGAGAGTTCAACCAAGACTTAGCCTTATCTCTAAGAGAAAAAAGGAAAAGTCTAAGTCTAATAACATCATCTAAGACTCCATTATGCTTGAAAGTATTACAATTCTCCAGGAAATTCATGATATGACTACTTGGATCATCAATTAGTAGTTTACCAAGCATAACTGAACTCTAAATCATCTAAATGACAAAAGGCTAGAGTTTAAAATTATTTGCTTTAATAGCTGGCCTTCTCATGCTTGAATGAAGTCCTTCAATATTTGGACATCATAGTCCCTCAAAGATCTAGGAACTTCAGCTATAGGATTTTCTTCAGCCATTACTTTAGTGGCTTTTGAATCTTAAAACTATTCTCTCCTTTGTCTTTAAAAGGTTCTTTCAATCTCAAGGTCAAAAGGAACAAGATCCAATTTTTTGGGATTTCACATGCAATAGCCAAAGAATACCTACAAAATGAAAAAAAAAATAGAATTAGGATAGGATTTACTTGGTATTAATAATAAAAAATAGAAAATTTGGTGAATTTATCATTCTGATCATAGTCTTTAGCAATTTTAAAATTTTAGGTACTTTTAAAGGAAAGTATGAACTTGGTTGTATATTATACAGATTTCATTTCCCTTTCATATCATTCCATATCCATTTTTCTAGACTGAAAAAGCATTTTGTATACGTTAGAAATAAGTGAGGTTTACTTCCTGTTTGAAAATTTGAAGGCCTTGAAAAAAAAAGTATGAGTGCTGTTAAGGCTTTGAGTACCAATGTCTAGATGAATTGACATGTCATGTAAATTAATTGAATTTGGATATGGACTTGTGGTGTTGTCTGTGCTTTAGGTTAACCTGTGTTAGTAAATCCCAGGGGTGCCTTTTCACCCAAGACCTTAGGCCGACTAGATCAAGCGTCATTGGTTGAACACTTGTTACATGGGTTGCCTTAGGATAGAACATTTAAAGTCAAGCACAAGCCTCAAAAAGAAAGGAGGAAGAAGAAAAAGAGGAAGAAGAATAAGCAATAGAAATGAATAAGGGCCTTAAATAAAAATGTGAATGAGTAGATCTTTCTTACAATTTGATTATTTAGTCATTTATTGTCCATATATCATTCATTTATCTCCAACCCAACAGTGTGGTGTTGCTTTATTCATATGTGTTTCTAAAAATACTTTTCCATTAAAATTGCTAGAATCTGTGATTGGTTAAGAGCAAATGAGATAACATTGAATAATTGTTTGATTACATATATACATTTCAGAGTTGATAGGGTTCTCAATTGTGGTCACTTGGAGTTTAACATGGATAGGCTTGAATGAATTGAGCAAAGTTTTATTTTGTTTGAGTCCATTTGTTTTCTTTGCTTGAGAACAACCAAAAGCTCAGGTGTGAAGGTGTGATAAGTCTTAATTATGTGTAATTTTTATATAATTTTTATTAGGATTTATCATTTATTTTGAGGAGTTATCATGATAATTGGATAAGTATGGTATTAATTTAGTATATTTATCATCTCTTGACAAATTTTGGGAATATATATATATATATGTGTGGATTTATTTTGTAGAATTATTGAGAGAGAATAATTTCGACTTAAAAGATAAAAAATTTGAAAATTGTAAAGATAGTTGATAAATCTAATTTATATTATATCTATGTGCTTAATTTTATTGGATTTATCAAGTATTTTCCGCTATTTGAGGCTAAAATGGTTTTATATTCAAATAAATTTGTTAAATTCTTCATTTCCCCATTAATTGAAGTAATATGAATGGATTTTACTGAATATTGAGCATTTATATATTAAATTTCAAATCTTCTCATGTGGATCAATTTGGGGCTTCAATAGGTCAAAATGCAATGTAGAGTATGGAAACCAGTTTCAAGACTTTAATCTATTCTAATCTAGCTTAACAAAGTTGCTTGAGGTGATTTTGGGTAAATTCGAGGGAATTTGTTGCTCAAGATGAAGAGAAGTCAAGTTTTCAACTTTTCGAGTGAAAACTAGCTAATTGGAAGGTCAAATCAAAGAATAAGATTTTGAGACCAAGCTTGAAACTTTTCTAGGGTTCAATGTAGCTAACAAATTTGCTAGAAAGGGTTCTAGGTCAAGCCAAGCTTAATCGGAGCTTAATTTCAAGGAAATGTTATTTTAGATGTATAAGTGGAGCTGTAACAACAGTAGCTCGAAGAAAAATATTCATAACTAGATCTAGGAGACTCGGATTGGGGCAATTCAAGAAGTTTTGAAAAGGCAAGAAAAGGATCTAGAACTTTCATATTTTGACCTTAGTCTAGTTCAACCTAGAAGACCCTCGAAAAAAAGCCAAAATGTAGCAATAGTAGCAACAGTAGCTGTAGCAGTAGCAATGCAGTAGTAGTTTTACTACTTGTTATTTTGGAGAAAATGTCATAACTCAAGCTACAAAATTTGAATTGAGGTAATTCTTAAGGAATTGGAAAGTTAAAAGAGAAAGCTACAACTTTCATGCTTTGATCTCAATCCAGTTCTGTACATAAGACCCTCGAAATTGAAGAAAAAGAAGCTAGAAGCTTGTCGGAGCAATAGCAGATTTTACCAGATGCAACTTGGAGAAGAAAATTCATATCTTGGGCTAAAAATTCGAATTAAGATGATTCAAGATGTTTTGAGAATCTAAGAAATAGTTCTACAATTTTCATGTTCAAGCCTTGATCAAATTCGGAATATAGAGTTCTCGAAATTGATGAATAACTTTAGCAGTACTGTAGCAACAGCAGCAGTTTTACTGCTTACTACTATTTTGGAGAAAGAATCATAACTTGGACTAGGAAATTTGGATAAAATTGATTTAAGTTGTTTTGAAAACCTCAGAAAAATCTCTACAACTTCCATCTTTTGTTCAAAATCTAATTTAGCATAGAAAGGGCTCAAAATTTAGCAAACAGCTGTAACAGTCAGAACAGTGCTATAAATTTTTAACAGCAGCATGTTGGAAGAAAAAAATTTATAACTTCAGCTAGAAAATTCAGATTGAGCTAATTCAAGAGGCGTTGGAAGGATAAGAAGAAATGCTACAACTTTTATGTTTTGATCTTAGTCAAATTCAGCCTATAAGATGTCCGAAATTTTGAAAAAAGTAAATAGACTTGCAGATTCAATTGCAACAACAACATCAGAGTTTGCAGATCCAAATCTAAACATTCATGACCCGAATGGAGGATCTAGATCCACGTCCATAACCCTAATTTGGGATCCAATTGAGTTACAATTCTTACAACAAAACATGAACGTTAGTGGAATTCAAAACAGACCAGTCGAACCACTCCATTTTGTCAAAAACCAACGAGATTGATGATTGTTTTGGAAGAGTTGTTGCTGTCTAGGCATGGGCTGAGTATGAGCTGTGCAGAGGATGGCAGGAGTGGGTGAGAAAGTGATGATTTAGCCTAGAAGGAGGGTTTTTTCTTAGAGGTTTTTTGCCTTGCAATTACAGCAGAGAGGGAGATGGTGTAAAGGGAGATTTTCTTTGAGCTGGTTTTAGAGTAAAGAGAGCAACAGGAGGAAGGTTCTACAACCAGCAAGATGAGGCATGAAATTAAAGGGAGAGGAAGGAGTTTCTCTTAGCTAGGTTAGTTCCAACCACTGGAGAGGAAGAAGAAAGACAAAAAAATTCAGCTTTTACAGCAAGAACAGCTTAGAGAGGAACCAAATTCTGTAGATTTCTTCATCTCACAAGAGTTCTTTTCTCTGCTTTCATTTCCTAAACATTTTATGATTTTTCTATTAGCTGTAATATGTATGAACTCATGATGTATGTTAAATTTGTTGCTACAATTTTGAAGAACATTATGGGGTGGTTATTTTTGTTAGGGGAATGATGTAGTTATACCACCTGATTTTGCTTGATAATATACATTGAAATTGTTGATTCTAGAATTTGCAAATTTTTCAGATTTGAGCTTCATATTGTTTGCATAAAATTAGATTTTTTGTTTATTTTGGTCTGGTAAGAGGGACTAAATGAAATTTCAGATTTATTATAAACTGATTTTACAAAAAAATTGTAGAAAAAGCTGAATTAATGAGATCAAATAATGCTAGCCTTAATGCTATTTAGCTTATAATTGATTATTATAGCCTTGTTATCATCTAGTAGGAGCAGCTAGGTGGCATTAATCGATTTTAAGCCAAGTTGAAATTTGAAAGTGAAGTCAGGGCATTGTTTAACACAGTTGAAATCAGGTAGTTTGGTAAGGTGTCTAATTTCTTTTGTGTGGCCTGTTTAAGTAATCCGGTACGATGTTTAACTAAAAGGGTTTCACCGATCTTAATGCATTTTGGAATTGAGTAAATTAGGTGAGGCTCGGTAGAGACCAATGAAATTATTTACTTTTACGATAAAATAGCTGGTTCAGGAGGAAGGTTAGTAGTTTTGAAAATCCCGCCGTCTCATATATTTTAGCAACTTAGGTTCCATTTTAATTCATAATATCAAGTAAAATTAAGGTGATACTTGCGAAATCATCTTCCCCTATGGTGTCTCTCGCATATTGTCACCTAGATCTTTCTCTTGTATAATCTCTTAATTTCCCTCACTATTTAGAAATTTTACTTTTTATTTTTATTAAATTTTCACAAACTCACTTTTCTCTCAATTAACGTCTAAGTTAGGTTAAAATTTGCAAATTAATCAAAATCAGTTATTGTGGGATCGACACTCTATTCACATACACTTTATTATTTGAGCGATTGATGCACTTGCCAATTAGGCGTGGTAGCTGCACAACAATAGTCAAGGATAAATTAGGTAACTCTAAAAAAGAGATTTGGTCAAATAAAGGTGGATTTGGAGTTACATAATAAGGAGGAAATCTTTGACTTTTTTTTGGAAGAGGAGTACAAAAGGAAGAAAAAGGGTTTTTGGAGAAGAGGAGACCCACGGCCGGACATTTGAAAAGAGAAGACTTGGGTGTGAACTTTAGCTTGCTCATTGAAGATTGAAGGAACAAGAAAGAGAACATTCAAGAACTTCTTGTATTTTTTTCGGTTGATTCTTTTATTGTTTTATTTATTTTGAAAATTTCATAATGTTCTTGTCTAATCAAATTTAGTTTTTGTTCTCTACGAACATGAAATAATTTTTTTTTCTAGGATTATAATGGAACTTAGCATGTAGATTGGTATTTTAATTTAATTTTATCCTAATTATTTTATGTTTGGATTTTTATTCAACTCTGTTTTTAGTACTTTCAATTGTTTGACTAACAGTTGATAGATTTAGAAATTGGATTAAACCTTGACAAAGAAAAAATTCAATTTAGCCCCGAGTTGAATAGCCTAGGTTTGATTTATTTGCATAGATAAATAAATTGATTCATATGTAGGATAAAAATATACCTATTCACCCTAGGTAGCCATGATTGGGGTATGTTCTTAATGAATCTGATTAAAATTTATTTTCATAGAAATACAGTTAATTGATTTTAATTGAGTATATTTAATTGCTTCAAAAGAAAAATATAAATAATTTAGCTCTTTAGATTAATAATTCTAGATTATTGAAATCGGAATAGGTTAATATATAATCCAATTGAATATTAAGGAAAGTTGAAATCCTAGGTTTTCTCTTATTAATTTTCATCTTTGGTGCCATGTGTTATGTTCTAATTATTTTGATTTCATTTCAGTTTTATTATTGAATTTCTCCTTTTCAAAGTTCTGATTAATTGGATTGAATTAGATTGTTCTAATTTTAGTACTTGAAAACAAAATTAGGATTAAGTTCTTATGGGAATGATATTTTTTTATCATTATATTGCTTCAAACGATATGTATGCTTGCGTGTTGATTTTAAGCAACACCATCTATATGCGCAACCAAGTCGTGAAACAATATATGATCTAAAAGTCTCAACCAAATGCATAATGAACTCATACATTGATGAAGACAACTAAAAAACACAATACATAAATATTGAATGAAAAAATTGCAGTTACAAGAGTAATATTACATGCTAATCCAATTAGCTAGTTGAGCACCATCATAACATATCGTTGTCTATTTTCTAGGACTGACCACTATTGCAAAGGCGAAGGCCTCTATTTTGACGAGGTTGATGTAGAAGCGGCCCAATTCCGACGTGCAGACAAGATATTGACCTTTGAGTCTTCAGCTTTAGTTGATCTCTCATCTTTTCTACTCCATCTTCCTAGTGCTACCCACCCTTTCAACTTTTGTTGTTATTTTTGATTGGAAAAAGTGCGCTAAAAATTTTTTACACATGAGATGCATGTGACCTGATTCAATTAGAAGTGGTTAGAAAATAGTTGAAAAGTGGCTTGAGGAATTAGTGTGGAACTTAGATTAATATAAGAGACACTAATATCAGTTCTTCAATATGGGGGAGCCAATGTTCAAAGAAGAAGAGTGATTCAAATAGCTGGGGTTGAAGTTTATAGAGTTTTTGATCAAATAATACCAGGATTGGAAGACCAAATTAAATCCAATCAAGGTTTTTAATTGGCAACTTCAAGAGCACTTCAATCAATCATGTTTCAAAAGGAAGATGTTTGGAAGAAGAAAAACTAATTGTTAGCGTTATGGCTCTTGGGCTAATGTTTAGCATCTGTTCTATGGAAAGTGGCAAGGGCTTTCCCCTCTAATCCAAAAGGTACCTTATTTCTCCTTTAAAGCTTTATGTTCTTCTTTCCTAAGAGGAATTGCAAGAAGAGAATTGTATCCAATATCTTGCAATATTAGCCGTGGGCAACTTGATGAACATTTTAAATGAATATAAATCAACTTTAGTGTCATAGATTCTATATCCACTATGGTGAAAGGATGGATTGAGTTATTAATTGAAGTGTTGCATGTCCCAATGTTTAAGAAATTATTCATAACATTTGAAAATCAACAAAAATGCACCCAGCCCCATTTTCCCAAATTTGTCCAAATTGGAGAATTGGCAATTCCTAGGTTTTAAAATCTTGCTTATATGCATAGGCAATCATCTCCCGTATAGATAAGACTAACACATAGATCTCTACAAAAAATTCATCTTGTAATTCCTTTAAATCAAGCGTGATTTGAAACAGTGCATCTTTAAGAGAGATAGTAACAACATGTGACAATTGATATTAAAGCTGATCGTAAGAAGCTAGTCTAGTGATAGTATGATCTATGACAAACATCTCCGAGGGGAAGTAGACAAGGTGATGAGATGTCATGGCATCCATATTAACAAAAGCATTAAGAATTGAAGTTGAAAAATTATCATGAATCCCATATCTGACATAGTGAAAAGGGAAGAATGTGCTATAAGTCAGAATAGGTATTGTACACCCTAGCAGGTACATTCTTGAAGAGATAATAATTGTCGCCTAACACTAAACTCCTCTGTAGTCATTTTCCAATTGATCTGAAAATTTCTGGGCTTTAAAGAAAACAGGTAAATATTTTGGAAAGACAAACCTATTGCAGGAGCTACAGTCTATCAGCTTTCGATCTTGTACAAATTGTAATGTTAATATCAAATTGCCTAACTATTCTGAGGTGATTATCCTAATTATCTCGTTGGTGTTACTTTTCATATATTCTACAAATAAAAGCATTAAAACTCGAGTCTCAAGAGGGGAGACGTAAAATATAGTATTCATTTCCTTTTTCCCCCCAATTTTGCAACGGGGTGTAAGAAGAGGTTAACTTTCCAGATGGGGACCTAGTCCCGATTTTGGCTAATATTTGAGGTAGATGACACAACCATATGTCTACCCACAATTGGTGGATAATGTTTGCGAGTTGCGACAACAATAATTTGGTGGGTGTAGAATAAGAAAACAAGAGAGCTGTCAAAGCACAAGCCTAATTTATAGTATCGGCCCAAGAAATGAAAAAGAAAAAATATTTCGCAGTAATTATTAATCACCTGTTTCCAAATTTGATAAAATATTTTAATGTTTTACAAATTTGACCTAGGATGAGCATAGGAGTATGCAAAACTAAACTAATTAATTAAACTAAATTTAAATTAAAATAGTTTTTAAAATTTGGCTTGGTTTTTCTAAATTTAATTGGATTTGGTTTGATTTTAAAAAATAATTCAAAATTATAATTTTGTTTAGTCTAAAAACCAAATCCAACTATTCTAAACCAAAAAACTAAAATTTTGAAAATATTTTTCCTCTATAAAAAATATTAATACACACACACATATACACATACATATATTTATATAAATATATACTTATATGTGTGTGTGTACACACACATATAAATTTTATGTATTCATATAAATATAAATATATATACATGTACACATATTTATATTATATATAAATATAGAGATACATACATACATACGTATATATACACACATTTTATGCACACGCATGCATACACACACATAGAGATATATGCATGTATGTGTGCATGTAGAGAGAGAGAGAGAGGAAGAGAGAGAATGTATCAATTGATGCCAGTATAAATGTAAAAATATTTACGCTAAATCTTTTATTGTTAATTTGGTCAAAATCAATTGATGAAATTAATTATAACTGTTTTTCACTATATTAATTTATAATTGTGAAAGATAATTGTAAATTAGTATAGTGAAAGGTAGTTATAACTAATTTTACCCATTAATTTTGAACAAATTTATAATATAAGATTTGATGTAATATTTTACACGTACATGGATGTTCATTGATGTTTTCTTTGTGTACGTGTATATATATAAGTACAAATATATGTGTGTGTGTGTATATATATATATATATATACATAAATGCATAAATGTATATATTTACATATGTATGCATGTATATATATGTGTGTGCGCGTATGCGCATGCGTGTGTACACGTGCATATTTTTATATTTATATAAATATATATGTTTGTATATATACATACACACACACACACACACATATATATATATATGTATATATAAATACATATACATATACACACACATACATACATATGCATATACATACATATTTGATAATAAAAAATTAAATAAGAAATTTATTTAAATATTCATTGAATATTAATAAATCAAACTTAAAACCAAACCAAATCAAACTAAACAAAATTAAAATTTTAAGTTTAGTTTTGTTTGATTTATAATTAAATTGATTTGATTTAATTTTTAAAATATTAAAATTAAAAATAAAAAAATTAAACCTAATTATAAAAATTAAATTAAACTAAACTAAAATCATGATTTTGCACCCAGTAGTTGAGTAAGATGTGTATTTAGATTCTGGAGTGGAATCTTGACGTTAAGATTTACCCTACGGGACTGCTTTCAAGATTTTATTTTTATTGTCAAATTTATTTGATAGGATTTTGAAATCACTCTAGAAGTTACCCATTTCAGAGTTTATTCTAAAATTTAACCTAATAAGTATAAATATATAACATGAATTGATTTTTTTTTTTATAAATTAAATTTGCTTTTCGTCTTAACACAAATCTTTAAATAAGTTCCAATTTTAATTATAATTTATGTTTTTTCAAAATTTCGCTGTTAATACTTCATAATTCAATAAAACACAATTTTATTTTTGATATTTTTATTAAATTTACTAATAAGTGAGATTTATAATTATATAAAAAAAATTAATATACAACTCATTATTAAAAAAAGTACCAAAGACAAATAAAAACGAAAGATAATGTAAAATAGTAAGAAAAAAGGATGCAAATCTCCAACACCATTATTACTTTCAAAGGTTGACTAGTACAAACAAAAAGCAGGGGGAGGAGGCGTGATGCTTTTCCAGACTACACTCTGTTAAGTCTGAAATAAAATAAAAATAAAAATTTAAAATAAAGTAGGAGAGCGTTACAAAAAAAATAAGCATTTTTTCGAAATATATTTTCGTGGAAGATGTATTACTGACTTAATTCAAATTATTTTATCTGTTTAATTCTTGTATATTTAAATCAATTTTGGGTATGAACCAAGAAGTACCTACTATGGAGAGGAGGACAAATGTTTTTAAACCTTTTAGATATACACGGGCAAATGTCTTTAAAGTCCCTGGCCTATAAACCTTTTGATATGCGTGTGTGTGTGTCTCGAAGGTAAAGGAAGCAAATGTTCTTTGGCCTATAAACTTTCTAAATATAAATATAAAGAAAAAGATAATGTGATGAGCAGAAGTAAATGGCATTTTCGTTAATTTATTAAGCAACAAGGTTATATTACTTCATGGTTTATTACTATGTGATTGTGTAAACTAACTATTCATCTATTTCAACGTTGCAAAATAAATATTACTATTTTACCATTAGGTTATAGCTTAATTGAAAAGTGGTTATATACTTCTAATGTTAGTAACTTTAGGTTTATTTCTTTCTTTTTTTTTTTGGGGGGGGGGGGGGGCGGGGGGGGTAGATTGCGAAAATTTTTTTCTATAAATATCTTAGCACAAACATATTTAATTTATTTTTGATTTGTCTAAATAAATAATTTATAATTTTCTTAACCATAAAATAAGTTGAGATATTAGGAAGTTTGAGGAGTGTCGTCAAAATACTCTCCAGTGGAGAAGGTTTTATTTTTATTGGATATTAGAATACAATTTTTAATTATTTTCAGAAATAAGATTAAAAAATGAAATTTTAAATTAGCCTAAGACTTAACAGCATTTCTATGTTTATAATTTTCTCGGAAATTCTGGAAACAAAGGAATAAAACTGATAATAATAAATAAATAAAATTATAAATAGGGAAGTTGAGAGTGAGCCGAAACCATTGACCGGAGGCAGCACGGAAGTAGCCGGGAAAATCAAGGGGCACATGGTTTGCTGCTTTGCCAGCCTCAGTCAGAAAGACGTTTCATATCATACAGAAGAAGACTTCAGCTAGTCAAGTCAACACTCTCTCACCTCTACATGTCTGGTCATTATCCCGCTGCCTTCTCCATCAATCATGCACAGAATGTCTACGCAAGACTGGGTCAACTAAACCTAATTTCTCCCTTCCTCTCTTCTCAGGACTGATGAACAACCAATTTTGTGCTTTACGTTGCTGTGAAAAATGATGATAATATTAACACTAAATAAATCAAATGATACAACTTTTGACTATGTAGGCACGTCTGGAAATGATGATGGCCTTGTACAGTTTGGCCAATCAATCAAATAATAGAACTTATGACTACGTAGGCACTTCAGACAGTGATGATGGCCTTCTACAGTTTGTCCAATCCTTCTCTTTCTATTTCTATTTTCTCGGGTTACAGGAAGAGCATAGTACAATCTAATTTCAATTTTTACAAGACACTATAGATTCTTTTTAGAATTTTATCCGTGGGCAATTGGTTTTCTTTGGTCCTTCTAAATAATTTAATTTGTTTATATTATTTAAATAAATATAAATATATATATATGTATATAACTAACATTATTACGCATATATATACTACGAATATCAATTATTATTATCAAGAATTTGACAAGAGGAGATAAAACTTAATACAATTATAAATTGATTAAAAGTGAATAGAATGGAAGAAACATGCTAAATTCTTTGCATCATTCCAAAAAAAAAAAAAACTCTGATTAGTTGGTATACTATATCTATACTAAGTAATTTTTATTCTATATTAATAGCCGTATAAATATTTCATAAATGCAAAAAATTATTTGAGAAATCCAAAATTATTAAAAAAAAAAAAAAGCAAACTTAGAAGGAACCATATATTTAACATGCACGTAGAATTATTATTGATCTCTTCTCAAGAGTGAGAAAAGAATATTGGAGTTTAAACTCAATAAGAGGGTAGATGGCCATGTAGAGCCAAATTGTTAAACAAATAAAGACGATGACTCTAAAAGTTTCTAAATTCCAAGTTGTACAGGAGGTCTAAATTTGTTGTTTAGTTGTCTCTACATTTTACAGTTCCTTGCTCTATCAGGAAAATGGTCGACAATGGTTTGTGCTGTATAGTCTTTGACCACGCTATGCCGTGATATTTGGCCGTCTAGAAAACTTTTAGGGGCCAACTTGGAAGTAAAATGTCACTACCAAGAAAGAAAAAAATGGATTTCTCATAGACTAGAAATAGGCAACTGTGCCAAAGTCGCCGAGTCATCTCTCACTCATATTCATTGATCCCAATAATGGCCTGTAAGTCATCGCCATGTTTCTGCCACTGTAAGGTATCTACTCTCAATATAGAATTCCTTCGCACATAAATCTTAACCTACTTGGTTTTTAGTCCCCAACTCTCTCTCCTTCTTGGAGAAAATAAGGGAACTGCTGAGAAAGAAGAGAAATTAAGCAGAACTATGGGACGTGTCCAGACAGACCCATCCCCTAATTCAGATTATCAGGTTTCTGCTCATCCGGAGGTGGCAGACACCTCGGAAGATGCTCCTCCACCGCCCTACGAATCTTACGCCGATGAAACTCACCAAGTCCAAGGTTACTCTTCAAACCCCCTTCCAAATGAGCCTCGAAACCAACCAGCACCACCACCTACTTCCAGCAACAGCCACCTCCGGCGGCCTATCCTCCTCACAACATCAACCCACAACCAACTGCAAATGCAAACCTTAGCAGCCAACCTCATCCTCTTTCATACCCACCTCCCTCCCAAAACCCACAGATGCTTGCGCCTCTTTCCACCCCTCCACCAACCTATCCTCCCCATTCTCCTCATCAAGTTTATCCTCCTCGACCTCAAGCTCAACCCATGCAATATCCCCCCCTCTTCTGGTAACGTGAGTTTCCAAGTTCCATCTGAGCCAGTTATTCAATTCCCACCTCCTCCGGCCCCCATGTCCCCCATGTATCAACCAGCTTACGGACTTGGCCCGCATGTCAATGGCAATGGCTTGCCACCACAGCCAACCATGGGTGTGCCACTTAATCAATTTCAGCCACCCACTGAGGGTTGGAGCTCTGCCCTATTTGATTGCATGAATGATCCTCAAAATGGTCTCTCTCTCTCTCTCTCTCTCTCTATATATATATATCTACTTATCAATCTCTACACTTTTAAAGTTCTTTTTTTTTTTTTGGGATAAAATAGATAATATTTTTTGTAGCACACTTGCTCTAAGCTTGTGTGACAACAGTGGATCCTCACCATGTGGTCAAAAAAATCAGATGCGCCAAGGATGCGCATGTTTGTATCCATGAGTTCTGCTACTCAAGCTCGGAATGCAGAGATGAGTCATGGCTAATAGATTCAGAATGAGAGCGGACTGGCTCACCCTCCATCGGGATGAGATGGGTGTGTTCCTGGTTCCCACAATCACACTGATAAATGAAAAGGTCCGTGCATGCTTCAAGATTTTATAATTAATCCTTCTAGCCAGCTATAATGCTTTGCCTCTAGCAGCTGGTTAGCTAGTCATAGTATTATATGAGATCAAATATTCGCCTCACCTCTTACCTCTCAAATGGAGAGGCGAGACTTCAAAAAAGTGAGTCTCGTTTGTTTATGTGAAGTGTGAGAAAAGTACTTTTTTACATCTAATATTAATAAATAAATAAATAAATAAATATTTAGCGGCAAGATTTATTTTTTAATTACTATTTACTAATTTTGTTTTTCATCTCATCCTCAGCTCTCATAACCGCCTGCTTCCCATGCGTGACTTTTGGTCAGATTGCAGAAATCATCGACCATGGGCAGACTTGTAAGTGCAAATTCAATTAATATTTTATAAAAAATGATATTTCTCCTCGCTAATTCTTTCAATACATTTCATATCTAAATAGGAATTAGGATATGTGTGAATCTGGCACACTGCGGGTTGATCTAAATTCTGAAGTTATAGATTGCCAATTTCAATTTGTCTCACCATTTTTTCGAAAAATTAGAGGCTGGTCCTCCAAAGGTTTTATTATTATTATTATTATTATTAAAGAAAAGCCCCTTAATTTTTTAAATACGAACTAGAGGCCCTCGTCCGAAAGGAATTTTCTGACTTGCTCTCGGTTTGATATACTGGGTAGCATGCGGGACAAGCGCAATCATGTATGGATTGATAGCCTTCTTCAAATCGGACTGCCGTTCGTGCTGTCGTGCACTTACCGCACAAAGCTTAGGAGCCGATTCGGCCTGATCGAATCACCTGCTCCCGACTGGGTGACTCACTGCCTTTGTGAGTGGCGTGCGCTGTGTCAAGAATATCGGGAGCTTCAGCACAGGGGCATTGACCCTTCTTTTGGTACCTTCCTC
Source organism: Thlaspi arvense (assembly GCA_911865555.2). Lineage (NCBI taxonomy): Eukaryota > Viridiplantae > Streptophyta > Magnoliopsida > Brassicales > Brassicaceae > Thlaspi > Thlaspi arvense. Next base: position 48,160 of record CAJVSB020000087.1, read on the forward strand.
GCTCCTTACCTTTTTTTTTTTTTTTTCTTTGTACCAGAAATCCTGTAATCAATTTTTAGGGACTATTAATTGATTAATTAATTCAATTCAAATAGAAAGCAGTAAAAAGAAAGTTGATAATATTTATTCGAGGGTACATTTGTAATTTCTCTTTCTTGGAAGGATTGGGTTTAATTTCCTCTTCTACAGTCGAAATTTGAGTACTGTTTCAAATTTGAAGGGAAATGCTGCATTCAGCTTTGACTTTTTTTATTTAAAACAAAAAAATGCTACAATCTAGCTATTAACAAATTGAGGCTGCGTGTACCTCTCACGTGCAGAGTTGGGTGTGAGGGCATTGTGCAATGTGCTCACATCTCACGTTGAGAGGTGAAGGTGCTGTCGTTATACCTAACATTAAAAAAATAGTTTGGATCTTATTTTTTTATGTAAAAGGTGAGGGTATTGTTCTTATATCTGATATCAAAAAAAAAAAAAAAAAATGATATGCACAGATAAAAATTTTGGTAAGCTATTTAATGGACCCACCATAATTTTGGGAGCATGATGATATAATTTTTTTGAAGTTTGAACTGGAATCATATAAGCTAGTGCATAAGAAAATTGAATTGATGATCTTATGTAGGATGGGTGGGGAACATGGGGAAGATGCAGCAGCAACAACAGCAAGTTCAAATGGTGCCACCAATGAACCAAACCATTATGGGTTGAATTTGATGATGCTCAACTGGCTGGATTAGCCCCTCTCTACTTGTGTTGTCCTCCTAAGTTTTTTAAGATTGTTCTACCTCCTTCTCTGTTCATATTCCATGTTTGTTTGTTCCTCTTGTTTGGGGGATAAATTATTTCTGTTATTTTCGGAGAAATGTAAATGATGATCTCTTGCTGTTACTTTCTCAAGAATGATAATAACTAGCATGGAAAATTTAGTTTAATTATTTTCCTTTTGCTTAATTCTCAAAACTCACAAGATTACTAATATTCACAACCCATTATTTATTCCCTCGTCCCCAGCAAGTAACTTTATTGTAGCATTTCGAACCTCAAACTTGTTGATATAAAAACAAACTTTCTTATATTAAATAATTACAAAAGAAGACCATGACCAAACATTAATTATATACTACGACCTAACAACATTTTTTTGTTAAAAATTAGGGCCTAATACTAAATTGAACATACAAATTATTTTAAAAAATTATCATACAATTCCTATATACTGAACTCATAAAATGATTATACAAACTAATTAAACAACTATACAACTGGGTTATATGACTACCCAAGGCATTAGGATCCCCACCCATGTAAATGGAAATGATTGATCGATCAATTAATAATGTAGGCCAATATACCCTTTTGTGATTTTGCTTTAGCTGTATGAGAACCACAGTAATTTCGGATTTTTAAATTATCTCTCAAATCTCAAATTGCATGTTCTCGTAATTTTCCTAAAAATGGAGATCTCATAAGTGGAAAAACGTAACTATTCCACGAAACCACTCTAGCAAAGGTGTGCGAGGTAAATATCTAAGTTAGGGGTAGAAATAAATTGAGTTATTTGTAAATGATTCATGACCCGACATATTTTAATTTAAATTAACTCAACTCATTTATATGATTAAGCTTAGAACCATTAATTAATTTTTTTTATTTAAACAAATTTAATCAAATTATATTTAACCTAACTCTTAAACCTAACAAGCAAGCTTATAAAATATATATTTTAATTATAATTTATATCATATATATATGTGTGTGTGTGTCTGGTTTAAATATGTCTAAGTCAATCGGTTATAAAATCTTACTAGTTTCACAAACAAATTAGATTAAGACTATTTATTTAATCTCCCATAAGCCATCAGTCAAACTCAATCTAGTAATTTTTTTAGTAGATCTGACTTTTCTAATTTTCATCCCAACTCAATCTGACTTTTTTTCATGTTGCCTCGGTCTGACTTTCTCACGAGCAAATTCATGTCTTTTTAATACCTTTAATCCTCAATCCAAATACAAATGGTCTCAAAACCTTGGTAAAATAACAGCAATAATAATAGTAATCAGTGCTTGGATACATCAAAATTCTTTGTTATTGTAAGAGGGTGTAAACACAGTAAACTACATCAAATAAACAAATGAGAATGTTGGGAAAAAAATTGAGATGAAATCAAATCGCAGCTTGAATTTTTATAATTGAGTGAAGAAATTACAATACTGCCACAACTTTAATCGAGGAAAAGCCAAAAAGAAAATTTTAAATCCAAGAAAAAAAAAGGAAGGCAGGACTACATTTTCGATACATTTAATTTGTATAAAACAACCTGAATACATGACGATACAAGCTTCCATAAATCCAGTCTCTAGGTATATATAGTACAAGAGAATTTAAATGTTGATGGTGGCATCCCACAATCTTAGCAGGCCATTACGACCACCACTGCAGATCCGTTTGCGTTCAAGGTCTGAAGCCACGCATCTTACCTGAAACAACAGGAAAGCCATTCATAACATATTTCCTTCAGTTTTAAATTTGTCACCTCTCCAAATGAAATGCAAACTTAATAGCTATCAGTGGATTGTAGAGTCTCGGACAATAAATAAAACCAGTTGATAGCTAGGAAAAACACACACACACACACACACACACACAGAAATTAGATGGCAACTCTTCTTATTAGGAGATAAGATAATAATGTTTTACTTTCCATTACAATATAAATCAAAATATATAGAAGTGGGCAATAATATGCAAACATTATTACAATGCCAATTAAAGCTATTAAATAGCAATCATTTTCAACATTATGCAGCACGTTTTTCAATTCTTAGATCTAAAAGTTATTTGGCAACTTTTGATTAATATGTGCTTATCAAGTAGTTGGCTATTTTGGTATCATGATCCTGAATTGACAAGAATCAACCCGCTCGAACATCATTACATAATATATATGAATATAAGGTACACCCCATTTCACTTCTACTTGGCTCTATTACACAACAGGAAAAGGGGCTATTTTAACTGCTTGAAGAATTTTCGATGTACAAGGAAAACCAACTCTTAAGGTTGCAATTTTTAAGCATAAAATTAAGCTAATGAAAGACATGCAGACCTCCCTATCTCATTCTACTTTGCCCCAATCATGGCCCTCATTATGTATGGCCAATTCATTTGGCATAATAAAATCACGCCTTCTCAAGAGAATGGGATGATACAAAACATGACTTAATTTCACTATTGAATTAATGGGTGTTTGGATTAGTGAGTTCCTAAACTTTCCAGTAATGGCAAAAACCCAGAAACTCTTGCGACCCCTTTTCAAAAATGCCCACCAACAAACTAGGGTTCTCTTCAAAAGAATATTTAATAAACTAAGTTATTATATATGAAAAGATGCTTAAACTAACATTCCACAATCTTCCAAACGTTTAATGTACCATATAAGCCATTGTTTGGTATAAAACATATCTCAAAGACCAAAGCATTTCCTCTTAGAAAGCATTGACAAACCAAATCTTCAACTAATATAATGAACCAAATGGAGAATGATTCTTATATGCATACGTAACTTAGATTCAGAAAGAGACATAGATCTCCAATACTGATGGACAATACTAACAATCCCTTTCATAACTACATAAGAAAAGGGGAACACAAGTCTAAAAGCAACAAAAACCAATAACCTAACCCTACATGAACAGTTTACAGAATTATATAATCAGTTACAATAAGAGTGATGATGATTATGTTCAACAATTTAATAAATGAGTGATTATGGGTTACTTTGTGTCATGTCAACACAATGGGACATGTGACATTAGTCCTGTTGCTAGTTTGTCAACTTTGGATTGGCAAGCAAACTGGCAATACAACAAGATATGGTGTTTGTGTCATGAGAGTCAACAATTCAGCCAAATCCAAACTTTATCATCTTGTGCAGTAATGTATAAGTGTGCATGTAACTACCTCAAATCGTTTCTGCTAGCTTCATGCCAATTTAATAGCGTCTTGTCTCAAGTGGCACCTTCCACACCTTGACAACCCTTATTAAGAGACTCGTATAACTTGGATTCTTATATTTTTATTTACTTGTTTAAAACCAAGTCTAGAATTATGATTTAGCTCAAATCTTTGTCATAAATCTTCTTCCCAAACAGGGATTTGAAAGGCAGCACAAATTCAACATTACGATTTTTTTTTTTTTTTTCCCAACTAAGATAAGTAGGGGTAGATGATTTCAGGAGTGTTTGCAGAACACCTAACTTACAAGACACTATGGGTGCAAAGTACAGAACTGTACAATTCCCTGAACTGCAGTTTGCAGTATAATATTTTTCCACCAAAATGAAAACAGCATTGATGCAAAACACACATTGTTCGGGTCTTTTCATGTCGGTCCTACAAGGTACATATATTTTCTTATGCTTTTTCTTTTATACATTAATTTTGTCTTTCCACATACTAGACTTGAACATCAAAATCATCATGAAGTTAAACTCTTACTAACAAAGCCTTTAAAAAGTCCTCAGCTTCCCTATGAACTATATTTTGCAATACATTCTAATTAAAATTTCCAAAATAGTGATGAAAGCACCTAAGCTGAAATAAGGAGAGTGATGCTACTTGTTTTTTGCCATCTTTCCCCTTTAATTGTTACTTCAAACCTATATTAGATACTTTAATCAAACTCTAGGTACCAAATAACACCTATGCCAATCAAATGATTCAGTTTGATTAGTCGAGACTCCAGGATTGTGGCACGCAAGCATGGCGGGGCGCAACCTCAAGCCTCTGATCTTTAGCTCATGATTCGCCTACCTGCCTGGCAACCAGTGAGTTTTGGTCCACTGGGTTCTTCTTTCCCTCACTAGAACCAACCCAACGGCACACCCACACACTGGCTCAGCCTCCACAAAACCCACATGGGTTTCTCACTCTAAAGCCAACCCAGCAAACTCACGGTTCAGCCTCCAAGCTATGGGTTCCTCACTCTCTCTCGCTCTCTAGAAGTTGGCAACAGAAGCTCACATGAAAACAGAGTACACGAAACAGAACAGAAAAGAAATAGAAGAGAAGAGAGCTCGTCTTGGTGGAATCCTGTTGGGCTTCCTGGTTTTTTTCAATTCCTCAATAACCTGTCCATGGGATTGCAAAACTTACAAATATATATAAGAGAGAGAGTTGGCTTTCTCTCTCTCTATTTACAATTAATAATGTAGGCCAATATACCCTTTTGTGATTTTGCTTTAGCTGTATGAGAACCACAGTGATTTCGGATTTTTAAATTGTCTCTCAAATCTCAAATTGCATGTTCTTGTAATTTTCCTAAAAATGGAGATCTCATAAGTGGGAAAACGTAACTATTCCACGGAACCACTCTAGCAAAGGTGAGGTAGATATCTAAGTTAGGGGTAGAAATAAGTTGAGTTGTTTGTAAATGATTCATGACCCAACATATTTTAATTTAAATTAACTCAACTCATTTATATGATTAAGCTGAGAACTATTAATTAATTTTTTATTTAAACAAACTTAATCAAATTATATTTAACCTACCTCTTAAACCTAACAAGCAAGCTTATAAAATATATATATTTTAATTATAATTTATATCATATATCTGTGTATGTGTGTGTGTGTGTGTGTGTGTGTGTGTGTGGTGTTTAAATATGCCTAAGTCAATCGGTTATAAAATCCTACTAGTTTCACAAACAAATTAAATTAAGACTATTTATTTAAGGGATAACTACTAAAAGGTAATTTAAAAAATAGTAATTACCCTTAAGGCCATATCTCTAAAATATTTTCAAAAAAGACCCTGAAGGATAAATAATTCCAAAAAAGGATATATTCCAAAAATATTTCCACTTAAGGTATTTTTTAATACCCAAAATACCCTCATCCCGCCAAAATTCCCCCTTCCAGCCTTGGCGATCATCCCTCTCGCTTTATCAACGTTCTTCAGTGATCCCACCCTCCAGCTTGCTTCGGCGATCCCACCCCACCGATCCTCGCATTCTAATTTCCATCAAGCGAACAGGTTTCCTTCAGTGATCTTCCCGCGCATTCAGTGATGCTTCGGTGATCTTCCTTCGGCCATCTTCTCACGTGATCGAGCTTCATTCTTTAACTTGTAAGTCTGCGTTCAAGCTTCGTTATGTGATATTCCTTTTTCTTCTTGCTTTAGGCCTTGCTGCTTTTCAACTTGTAGTTCTGCTTACTGCTCCTTACACTGGGAGCATATCTTGGTTCTTTCTTTTGCTTATACCTTGTTCTTCTCTTCTTGTTCACCGAAAGCTTTTCTGATCGACATTGCCGCTGCTCAACCTCCTAGTCCAAGCTTTTTGACTGTAACATTCCCTACACTAAGATGGGTGATTCGGCAAGCATGCATCTGACAAGTGACAAGCATTCATCTGATGGTTTACAAGTAATATATTTGTGTAGCTATAACAATGCAGTTGTCCTACGATTTGTCTGTTATATTACAATCGGAAATTTTCCATGTTCAGTCATCTACCTGTTAATTTACAATCAATGATCTGTATTTTATAGCCAGCAAATAGTGTGTACATTATTGAATATCATGTTTTACACTCGCCATCTATTTTTGTACAGTCGTTCATATGTAGTTTCAATCTGTATTACAATCACGCACCTGTTGTTTTGTCTTCAATCAAGCCTCTGTGGTTCAGTTTTTTACATTCATGCTTCTGGTTTTTTAAGTGACCCATTTGTCGAATTAGAGAAACCCATCTCTTTACATCCCGATTATTGCTATACACTCAGCCATCTGTTCTTTTACAATCATGCATTTGTTAATTCACTGTCCCCCATTCGTCATTTTATACATATTTTCGTTTACAGTCATCCTATTTGTCTCATTGCACATATGCATATGTTATTTTACAGTCTTGCATATGTTATTTTACAGTCTTCTATCTGTAAACGCATACTTGTTATAGTATAGATCTGGATATTTATATTCACCAATCAGTATTTTACAGTCATTGGTCTATGCTTTTATAATCATGAATTTGTTGTTTTACATTATTTCTTGCATCGTTACAGTTTATGCCTGCTCTTTCTTCTTGTACAAAAAATGGACGGTATATACTACTATTGCCATATGGATGGTGAGATATTAATTGTCAATAGCACAATTAAGTATAAGGGTGGTCGGACTATTGGCGTGGATATTCCTTACGGTACAACGTATCCAAAATTAAAAGAGATGTTGAATGAAGTTTTTGAGTTTGACTTGGGGAATCGCCCCATACAATATACAGTCAGATTCAACGAAACGAAGCTGATTGATCTGTTTTCTAACAAATGCATGGCAGACCTCTTAAAAAATAACAAAGACTCTGGAATGGTGTATCTTCTTACCAGTCTTTCGTGCGGAGGTTCAAATCAATCTAACTGGGTGATACCAAGTATAAGGTATCCCTATTTAATGTTGTTTATTTGATTACAATGTCCTTGAATTTAGAAGATGTTATTTTATAATAAGTTGTATCTATTACAACTCTAAGTTTACAATTGGGGAACTATTATTCTACACTTATTCATGTGTTATCTTACATTATGATATCTGTTCATTTACAATGTTATATCTCTTTATTATTAACCCGCAATCTGTTTTGTATATCTTGTTTCAATCATTCTAAATTACTCTTACTTGATTAATTGTAGCAGCAGCCCAAGATCAACATGTGGCCAAGCATGTCAGCATTTGGACAATTTGCCCTCGTCCTCTATGGGTGATTTGCCCTCCTCATCATCCATGCCAACATTTGCCTCCATGTAGTATGCAAATGTGATTACTGGAATAAGGCAAGTTTTTGAAAGTGCTAAAGAGTTGAGAGTTGCGCTATACAAGTTTAGCCTGGCCCATGGGTTTGACTACAAGTTTTTGCAAAATTCTCCTCGTAGGATACACGTTCAATGCAAGGCTAAGGGATGTCATTGGGAGTTAATTGCCAGCAGAATTCATAATATGGATATCTTGATTGTTCAGACCTACGAAGTCAACCATAGTCACTCGGCCCAAGATTTGATTAATGCCCACCATCGGCGGAATGCTAAATTGTTGGCGTCAATTGTCAAGAATAAATTCTCAAGATTTCCCGACACAACTCCTAATGCACTTCGTGGTGAGTTCTTTAGCGAATATGGAATAAATTTGACATATAAACAAGCATGAAAATGTAAGGAGAGATCAATTGCAGAGTTGCATGGAGATCCTGCAGAGTCATACATGCCGATTCCATGGTTTTGTCAAAGGCTTCAGCAGACAAACCCCAGCATAATGGCAGTATGAGAATGCTCCAAAAATAAGAGGTTTAAGCGTCTATTTGTTGCGTATGGCTCTTCGTTGAGAGGATTTCAGAATGGATGCCGATTTTTGTTGTTCATTGATGGATGTTATTTGACAGTCCTTATAGGGGAACACTACTATCTATAAATGCAATTGATGAGAATAATGACTTGTTTCCATTTGCATACGGCGTTGTGTCTAGATAAACATTAAATGAGTGAAGCTGGTTTATGTTGAAGGTGAAGGAGGCGATAGGAGTAGTTGACATCACCATAATTTCAGACCGGCACGAATTAATAAAAGGTGCAGTTAGCTCAGTATTTGGACATTCTTGCCATGCGTTTTGTTACAGGCATATAAAGGAAGATTTTTCAGCGCAAGTAAGGAAGCATTGCCGATGTATCAAGAGAGCCAAAGATGATGCATTGTACATGTTGGACCAAGTGGCATATGCTAGAGCTGATTATAAATACAATCATGCCATGGATAATTTACGGCAATTTTCACTCAAGCTTACAAGTTTGGTGGAAAATAGCTCGAATGTGGACAAGTTAGCGTTGTCAAAATTCCCTTGCATGCGATGGGACAAGATAACTACCAACATTGCTGAGTCCTACAATGCTTGGGTTTTAAAAGAGAGGGGCCACAACCTATTTCAGTTCATGAAGGAGCATCACGAGAAGCTCGCCATGAAGCTTGTCTGGGCTAATGAAGATTTGCTGAATTGGAAGAATGGTGTGGCCCCAAAAGCGGAGAAAAGATTATTGGGGAATGTCCAAGTTTATACCAATATAAATGCACCGCAGTATGGTCAATACATATATAGGATACAAATCAAAACACACGACATTACTGTGGACGTGCATCATCGGTTGTGTTCTTGTAAAGAATGGCAGATGTGTGGGATACCCTGTAGCCATGCTTGTGCTGCAATAAAAGCTGCGAAGGGAAATGTATATGCTTTTCTAGATGAATGTTACAGCCAAGTAGTGCAAGTAAGGATCTATGAACATACAATGCTACCGATTGACACAGCCAACATGCCAGATTTGGAGCACATGCTGATTGAAATTTGGTTGACATATGAATTCATGCAACTACCTCTGACATCAAATCCACTAGGCAGGCCACATAAGAAGTGTAGGGAGTCGCAATTCAGCAACAAACGGCAATATTGTTGCTCTTGATGCTTGCAAAATGGTCATAATCATAGCACCTGTAAAAATCTAAACCCATGTGATGGAGATATGAAATTGTGAAATAATATCGTAATTGTTTACACTTTTGTAATTGTAATTGTAATTGTTTTGATTTGGCCAATAAGTGTAATTGTCTGCAATGCTGAATTAATAATTTGCAGACGAATCTGTTATTTCTGAAAGTTTAAGTTCAGTTATCTATTTCCTTACAATCCTCTATCAGTTATTTTATATTCTGTCAGGCGATTTATTACAAACATCGATTAGTTATTGTATATTGCAATCAGATAGGTGGCCATTTACAATCACTAAATTGCTGTTTTATGATTGGTCATCTGTTTGATTATCATCATCATCTAGGGGAGTATGATGTGACATTTGTCGATTGTTTTATGTACCATAGGATCTATATTGGCTTCAAGATGCTCATGCACTTTAAGGGCTTGTGTTGGCCGAAACTGTCAAAAAACTTTGCAAATGATCTATTTCTTGCAATTGACAAGTTGTTTTCTTACAATCGGGCATTGTTTTCACTACAACCAGCATCTCGCGAAGTTTCCTTCATTATTCATGAGCGTGTTTGTGCTGGTATTGCTGGGGGACTTAAACACGTAGCCAAACATAGCTGAGAAACAATTGCAACATTTCTGTGCAACTGGCGAGGACATGTACTACCTATTGAGGTTTTATAAGCACTAAGAGTATTCAGGAAAGAACAGAGGGATGAATGTAAAATAACGGATCCAATCTAGTTAATAATCGTAAATTAACAGATGTATGATTGTAATAGACAAAGGGTAACAATACAATTGGTGGTTCACACTCTCCCACCTGTCCTCATCTATTACTTTATAGTCACGCATGTAATTTTCACCCATTTCTCCACTAAATTTCATGCATCTGTTATTTCACAAGCAATCAATTATTGTTTTACAATCGCCGTTCGTAATTCTACAATCACTCATCTGTATTTGTAATATCATGTCTCTATTCTGCTTTCGAAAATCATGCGTGTCATCACACATCCGACATTTTACAATCATATATTTGTGTTTTTATAATTTATTATCTGTAATTTCACATTCCATAATCCGTTAAATTTGACTTAACTCTTTGTATTTCTTCTATAATTTTACATTCAAAAGTCTTTCTTCTTACAACTAAAATATTAAACTTCATGACCACCGTCTGTCTGTTTACAAGCATTTGTTTGATGGAGTCATTCATGGTTTGTTTTACAATCAATCATCTGTTCTCTTACAGTTATGTGTTTATAATTTCACTCAATGCATGTGTTTTCTTACTCTCACGTGTCATTGTTCTGGTTTCTTACATCTGTGGCTGCAAGGTAGACAACCTTCTTATGTTAGCTTACAATCGGAAGATGTTTAATTACAATTGTGAAACTGTTATTTTATAATCTAATATTCGTTTTAATACAATCGTTGTACGGTTCCCAGTATCCCTTGCACTTTCGACGCTAGGTGTAGCATCACTGAACAAGGAGTGAAGTAACTGGAACATGACAGATATGAAATGGTTGAATAACAGTCATGTGATTGTAATATAACTTCATGGAAAGGTACAAGATGCTCCGATTTCTGATTGTAGTGTCATTACATGGTATTCCGACTGGCCATCGAAACCCATAATGTCATCGGGCACCCATCAATAAGTTGTTGGGTATATCTGAAGCTAGAGTTATAATTAAGGTTCAAATGTGGGGGCCAAATGTGAATTAACTTGTGAACGGTACAAGTGCTGGTCTCAAAAGTTTTCTGTGTCACCTCCGCTTTTCTTGAGCCCGATCACATCGAACTTATTGCCATACAAGCTCATTTGTAACCACATAGAGAGCCCTCGATGTAGCCAGTAGCGACTGACCGACCGACCGACCGACAACCTATCTTGTGAAAAATGAGCGTTTTAGCACCGTCGAGCTTTTGTCCACCACCTTTGCCTTCCAAGGATGATCGAGCTTTCAGTGATAACCACCCTTCGAGTAGGGGCTGTTGTGAATGTAAGTGATGGTTTTGGTTGTCAGCATTGATCGTTCATTTGGACCCGTATGGGCTTTTATTTAGTTGATACTTAGTTTGTGAGCACTGACCATTGCATTAACCGTTCATGTGGAACTGCTTACGATTTATTTCTATATTTATTTATTTTTCCTAAAGCATTTATGTTCAATGGTGAGTAGATCAGTTGGGTCTTACTATCACCTACCTGTTTGTTTACAATTGTCTAAGTATTTTTATATATCTTACTTCTAGTTAGACAGTTGTTTACATGACAATCGGTTTTGTTACAATGATACAGCCATGGTCTAACAATGCTCTATTTTGTTTTGCTTTGCAGCATGGCACAAAAAAGGCTGGTTCATTCTAGTGCAACTGAGGGTGGCAAAGCGAAACGGGTCACCGGCTTAGACCTCTTTAGACAGAAGTTCATCAGGGACAACAAAGAGAAGTATGGATCAGATTTTGTTCGCCGCGGGTATTGCGCCATGCTGGATGCATGGATGGCGTTGTCTTCCGATGAGAAGGTGGAATACAAGATGTCTGCCAAAAGAAAGCAGGAAGCTGATATGGAGAATGCGGGCATCCTACCTAGGAAAAAAGATGCCAAAAGGGGGTGTTCCGTAAGTTGGACATTTTTTGTTACATTTATGTTAATTGCAAGCATGCATTTTGAAGTGTGCACTTGTTTCTCTGCAATCAATGGGATGTCTTGTTACAATTGTTGATATGTTGTGCTAGAAAAATGATTCATTTAATGTAGATTGTTTACAATCAGAAGCATTCGACTTACAATTGTATATACGTCATTTACAATCAGAAGCAGTCGACTTAAATGTTTGTGTTTCTATGACAGGGGGCTTTCCTGACAAGGTGTTCTCCCAGTAAATTTCAGAGGTTAGTTGCAAGAATAACCCCTGACCAGAGGGCAGACATTGAACAAATGGGGTTTGAGGGCTTGCTACACGTGGACTGCAAGTTCATGACTTTGGACATCATAAAGTAGTTGGCCATGGATTTTGACTAGTTTCGGGGGCGGGCAATATTCTGGGGCTGTAATGTACAAGTGACGGCTAGAGATGTCGGTGATGTGTTGCGCATCCCTTCGAATGGGAATGCCATCCCAATTTTGAAGAAGAGCATGCTCACAGGTGAAGTTCTACTGCTGAACAACATTAGCATCCCCTCCTTTGAGGAGAATATGATAAAAAGGAGGATGAACGCTCTATTTCAGAGGACTTTCATTTTGTTTGCCCTTACTGTGCTGCTTTGCCCAACCTCGAAGAATGGGTCAACCCCCAGGCACCTGGCTAGCATCGTCGATGTCAGCAATCCAGCAGAGTACAATTGGGCACAATTTGTGCTGGATTGATTATGTGAAGACATCAAAGCATTCAAGGGAGATGGACAGCCCAAGAAATCATTGAGTGGCTGCATCTATTTTCTCATGGTAACATGCGATTTATTTGCTAATATAAATTCTTTTTTCCCTGGAGTTTGACATTGTGATTGTTAGTATTCTCATCGTTTGTTATTCGTAGCTATTTTACTTCTACAAGTGCCCCATCCTAGCGCTTCCAATTGGGAATAAGTCTCCATTGGTCAAACAGTGGAGCAACGATCTCATACAACATCGCATTGCAGCTGAGAGGAAGAATAGGGTAACATTATATTCCTAATATTTTTACAATCATTCACCTGTTTAACTTGTATTTTTAGCAGTATTGTTACAATCACTTACCTGTCAGTTTACATGTCATTGATAACTTCTCATTTGTTCATAATCCAGGACAGCCTTGTCTTAAAGGATGACAAAGAGGACGAAAATGAATTTCAAGGTGTTTTTACTAGGGATTGAGGCACAAGGTATTTATACATTTCGTACGAATGCATTTTCCACATCAGCTTGATGACCATTGACTTCTGTTGTTTTGGTTGATGATAAGATTGGTGAAGCAACTGAATGAACATATCAGATCACTGTAGTCGCTGAGTAAGACTTCAGAAGATATTGACAATGAATTGATGCAGTGTGATGTGCCATCAACTTCATCTCCCTCCCATTCCGAAGACCTGTATTTGGGTGTTATTTCACAGCCTGTACAATCACATGAAGAGGGAGGAGAGGATGAGGAAGCCAAAGAAGAAGATGTAGAGGGAGAAGAAGAGGAAGAAGAGACAATTGAAGAACAGGGAGAAGAAGAACAAGGAGATGAAGAAGGAGAAGTAGAATATGCCGTAAACGAAGAAAGAGACGAAGGGGAAGAAGAAGAAGAAGATGATGATGATGATGATGATGATGATGATAAGGGACTACTTGAACAACGTCACAATCAAAAATTGGTAAGGATCAAGATAGAGGAGGAAGGAAAGGGAGAAGAAAAAGAAGATGATGATGATGGCGATGATAGAGGACAACCCGAACAACGTCACAAACAAAAATTGGTCAGGGTCAAAATAGAGAATGAGGAAGGAGAAGGAGAAGAAAAGGAATATAAGCTTGGAGAAGAACAGGGCAACAATGAGGAACATGAAAAAGACCGAATACAAATAACGGGAATAAAGATGACATCCCGTCCTCCTCAGATGTACTCTCAGTCATCAATGTGAGCAGCAACATCACTCCACATGTGACAACTATGGAGAAGAAGATAAAGGTCAGGATGGATCATACTTTGAGAAAACTGTACCATTTCTGTTGTTGCAAGCCAAGGGGGGATACAAAGGGGAGGTAACATTTTTGCCCAGGATTAAGTATATTGTTATTTTAAATCAATTTCATCCCTTGTTTTCCTTGTCATTCGCATGTTATTTTACAATCCTATGCTATTCATTTTTATTTTACTAATCTATGTCTATACAATTCTAAGGAGTTGTTTTCCTTGTCTGTCACATGTTCTATTACAATCACAACTAGTTATGTTACAATGCATGTTATGTTCATTCCAGGAAGTGATCTGTTTTGTTACAGGATGGCAGCTGGTTTGTTACGGTCATCCACCTATTTATTCCCAACATAATAGTGCTTGTAACGTTGGGTGGCTACAATTGTTTCTTTACATGCACATAAATGTATCTCATGTGTAGGGATATGTTTTGTTTTAGAATTCTTCATTTGTTTTACTGCTTGTTGGAATATTAAGGCGATGGTGCGGATGCATGAACTTGTGTTAGATAAAACAAAGATGCACACTCTTTTTCCTAAGCAATGGGTCTCCAATGTGGTATCTATCTCTTGTGAGTTTAGTAGGTCATCTGTATTTTTCTTACTACACTTGTCTTGTGTGATGTTTAAGTTGTAATGCTTGCATCAAGACTTTAGAATATTGAACAACTGCTTGGGGGACAGAGAGTTGACAAGCATTTCCTGTGCCCAACATATATGGTGTGTACATTCCAAGCTCCACTTTAATTTTCATATCCAACATATGATGAGGCTATAATTTAAACATTTTCTCCCATGCAGACCAAAGTCATACACTATTTTGAAGGACATGGCCGCGAGAGTTTTGTTGAGAGTGTGTTCAACTACTTCTACGCAGAATATGAAGTGTTCAAGTGCCAATGGGTAAGTGCAGTTTACAGCTGTTGGCATCCTGGCATGTGGCCATTTAATACACAATCTATATGTTCGTTTTTGGACCCACAGGTGGTAGCTCCGACCTTGTATCAAAGCCATTGGACTTGCTACTTCTTAGATCCAGCTACAAGGATCATGTATGTATTGGATTCCTTGCATACTACATCGGGGGATGTTCGAAAAGAATTGGACCGGTTTGTAGTATTAATTTATGCTCTCCTATACCATTGAGACATTTAGGTTCTAAGAGGCCTTTTCTTATGGATATATGTTCATTTGGTTAGGCATCAAAATTTAAAATCATGATGAAAGAATTTGATAAAGTCTGAGATGACCCGGTGAAGATTGTATATCCTCGGGTGCCCCAGCAACAGAGCATGTGAGTACAAATTGATGTTGTTATGCTTTATGTATGTTCCCACATTGACCTCTCATGATTTTTGTTCTATGTGGCTGTAGGTTTGACTGCGGCATATATATGTTAAAATTTATGAAATCATAGAATAATATGGAGTTAGAGGACTACACAGATGTAAGTGGCTATCCATAAATTCTTATTATCTTAATAAAAATGTATTCTCACATTGCATGATTGTGTACAAGGAAATCATAAAAAAAATCTGGCTGAAGTCCGCCATAGGCTGGGTGAGGCATCCACATAATGAGGTCAAGGAGCACGTGCTTAAAGTCGTTGCCGTCTAGACATTGTTATAATAGATCTGTCCCCGCCCAATGCACTATAATAGATATCTCAGTATATAAAATAACAGGTGTATGAGTATAAAATAACAGATACATGAATGTAAAGTTGAAGGCATTCTTTGTAACAAAACATGTACATGACTGTAAAGATAAGAGATTTGATTGTAAAATAATGGGAATAGGATTGCGAAATATCAGAATGTCCTTTGTAAATGTACAGCTCAAGCATTGTAACAAGCAGGTACCCAATTTTTCATGAATGTAATGTACATTTGAAAGTTTAGAACAGTTGTATGATTACAGAATTCAGATGTATACAGATAACCGTAACCAATTGCGAGGTCACCTTTTGGAAAAAAATAAAAAACTTTATAAACCACAAATTGAAAACCATAAGGACAGCTACTTATAGCTTTGTAATATAACAGATCCTTTATTGTAGTAGGATCACAGCTTCCCGATTGTAATGTAACGGATTCTACTTTGTTAACTACACATATGTGATAACAAAATGACATAACCCTGATGGTCATCATATAAATGACTAGAAAAACTTGTATGCATGTAGTTATTTTGCTTTTGTGTATTTGTTAATTTGTAGTCACGTATATGGTTAGTTACAATCATTCAGCCGTCAGTTTACATTTTTGGATCCTGGCAAAACTCACAGCTGACTAGAAAATAGCTAAACTTTGTTCAAGGAAAGTGGTTGTACAATGATTGTACAATCACGGATACTTGGCCAACAAAAAGATCATGTGTAGAAGGAAGACAGCTCCCTGAATGTAATCTAACAGATCCTACGTTGTTAAATAATAGGTATATGATTATAAAATTACACGACCCTGATTATAAATGCAGAGTTCAAATTTTGAAGTTATTTTGCTTTACAATTATTCAACTATAAGCACTTCTGGATCGTGGCAAAACTGTTACCCCATCGTAACATATCTCACATTGGTTCAAGATAACTACGTCTACAATTATTGTAAAATCACTGATGCCGGAACATAAAACAGCAGATCATCGGTAGTAGGAAGAGAGCTCCCCGATTGTAATATGATAGATCATTTTTAACTAAGAGATGGTGGATTATAAAATGACATAATCATCAATTGGTTTTATTACAATCAAAACAGATGATCATTTTTAACTGGGGGTTGCCTAATCTTCATCCCCACATTACAATAAATATAAACGAATCATGGCCCATCCACAAGTTTATAATCATTCACCTGTTCTTCAACAATCACCTATCTGTGATTGTGCTCCTAGCATCACTCTTTTAAAATCGTGCAGATCAGTTTTATTATGCTAGGAAAATCAAGCATCAAGCATTTTTCACTAACCTATCAATTGTGTACTTTAACCGTTAGCATACCAAATTTCTGTAATGTGCAAAATGGAATTAGTTTTTATCAGATATCAGCTGCGGATTTATTATAGTCAATCATATGTTATGTTGCAGCCACCCATCAGATTTTTTACAGACACCTTCTGGCGAAATACAAACGTACATCTGTTATTTTACAATCATCCATCTGAATGATCACAAGGCACTCAGCTCTTCCCCCTATTGTTTCAACAATGCTTCTGTTATTACAATTTGTTATCCATGATAACTTGGGTATTCCTCAAGTTCATCTATGTGTTTTTGTTACACTAGATATTCCCGATACAATAAACACAAATATATGAATTATATTACTTAGGCCACAAACTGGAAAACAATTGAGTGTCAATGAAGCATAAATGTTTCCTCAGGTCCTTCCTGTCCCAATGTCACCATCCCCCTCATCAGTGTTACGTTTGGATAACCTCAGGAGACTTAGGGTTGTCTCGTATTGAGTTTTTTCCTCCTGGTAATTAGATAATCAAGACACTAGCGGATGTGCGGGGTTGTCCAGGGATTGTGCAACATGAAGTTTCCCCAGCAACTTGTAGCCCTCCTGGCTAGATGCAACAAAGCATGAGGGGTACATGTCCTATATTCATTCATTCAATTTAATTGGAACAATAGGGAATTTACATACATATTCTTGCAGGGAGCAAACGGATTTAACATAAATTGGTTCATACCGAGGCACCTTTAAGAACAACCTCTCTATGCTCATTTTTTGGATGTGTTATCCAATTCAACGCATACTCCCGCCAGGCATTTTCAATGAAAGCCTAGAATCAAAATGTCAAAGTTAGCATACACAATTACGATGAATTCAAATTTGCATAAGAACAACCACTGACTTTGGTATAGCCTTTTAGTGGCTCATTATTCTAATTTTCCATAAATTTCAGCATGTATACCCCACAGTCATGCCTGAATCAGCTACCCAACACATCAACAATGCTTTGAATTTTAGACAAGATGGTTACATTATTACAAACATGAATTTATGCTAACCTGCTATTTTGCTAGGGGACCTGTGTGTACACGATCCTTAATGGATCTTCACAGCCACAGTCAAATTCTTTCATTAATAGGCCAGGCTGTAAAGCCTGTCCAAACAAGTAACATCACGACAGATGGGTGGTATGAAATGCAACAGATAAGAAAGGGAAAGTAAGGCAAACTATTTTGCATATCGTGAACTTATCAAGTTCTTTTCGTGGAGTCTCATCCAGAGTGTACATCGAGTCCAACATATACAGTACACCTCTGGCTGGATCCAAAAAATAGCAAGTCTGATGCATGGCATAGAGCGTTGGAATCACCACCTGCGGTGACAAACATAGTCCAACGCATACAAATCATCACATATCCATTTATTTTATATTGAATTCGTAGTGCACGCATGTAAAGGGTCATGTTTTGAGCTTACCCACTGGCTGTCAAAAATATTATACCCAGCCTTGAAATAACCAAACACGATCTCCAAAATCCCCTTTTCCATATTTGCCTCAAAAAAATTGACCATCTTGGTTTGTTGGGAGTGGATGTTGCAACATGACAAACTTGTGGTGTATAACAAATCAAACATAACCGAGTGTGTTCAAATCACTAACCATGAATGTGGGGCAAATATAATGTAGATCTACAACTCCATCTCGTTGTGGTGTTTTGTTGTTCCATAGTTCAACAGCAAACATCACCACCTAAAGATTCCACCCACAGCACAGCTATTGTAAAAAGTATAGAACTAATCCACGCTTGAAAGGGGATGGGAGCAATATTTACCAGATTGGAGGTCCATTGCCTGGAAAGAAATGGTGCAGATCAATTCTTGTCAATGTTGACCTGTAGATGGATACAAGTGGCCTACCACACCAGAAACAAAATTGGTAGATGAATAAGTGTGAGGGAGATGCAACTGATTATAAAACCACATCCAAATTATTGTAACAATAACAACTGAGAAGAAAAAAATAGTGGATGCCGAGGCATGGAAACAGTTGACCACTAGACTGGCACACATAACCTGATAATCAATTGTGAGTGGCAATTGGCCCCATATAAAATAATAGGTGAGTGGTTACAACATGACATATTTGCTTTGTAAAAACAAGAGCTCTCAAATGTAATGAACTTGCTATATGACCATAAAATTCACCATTGCCTAATTGTAAAGATTCGGATAAGGTACAAAGATAGATAAATGCAACTGGCGACCAGTGGTGATAGATAAAGAAAAAGAAAATTAAAATAGAAATACAAACGAATCAGGCGGAGGACAATTTTCCATAAATTTATGAATAGAAGAGGTGACCATTAGTGATAGTAAAGGAACCACTGGTGAACTGTAACGAAATAGGTGTCTGACTATAACAGGATTGCGTTCCTATTGTAAACACACCATTGCTTCAAATGTAGCAGACTCGACAAGATAAACAAAAGATCCGTCTAATTTTAAGACATAAACTTACTTCTCCTCATTTGGCTTCTCAAGCTTGTTCTAGCAGAAATGCAGCAACTTTTTAAGGGCCTGCTCTTTGTTGTTTTCAGTCCATTTTTGGCGCTTCTCTGAGTTTCTAGATCGAGCCCCACCTTCTCCATCCCTTTCTTCTTTTTCTCCTTCTTGGTGAGTTCCTTCTCGTTCTTTTCCTATCCCTGCCTTTTGTCCAGCATCCTTTATTCCATCTCCTTTATCTTTTGCTTCTTCTTTTTCTTGTATATTTTCATCTTGTCCTCTCTTTTCCACCAATGCTTCTGCATCTCTTTCCCTAAGTTTATCATTTCCTTCTCCCATCTCTTCTTCTCCTAATTCATGTGTTTGTAGAGGCTGAGGCACAACAACCAATTCCAGCTTGTCAGAGGTTGAGGAGGATGATGGAGTTGATGGCACATCAGACTGCATGAGCTGATTGTCAATGTCCTCCAGAGTCTTGTTAAGTGCTTCCATTGCCGTGACATGTTCTGCCAATTGCTTGCACAATCTGAGGCTCAGCTGCAACACGACCATTAAATAGTCAATAAACTACCACCTTATAGTTGCACAACAAGGATAATGAGAAAATGCAATTGTACAAAATGTGTAAATACTTTGTGTCTAAATGTACGAGCACGTCCACTGTGTCTCCCTTTTGGTTCTCCCCCATCATCCTTGAAGAGAGGGACATCCTACATTACGAACAGTTAAGAATTTACGTAGCAACTAAAACGCATGGTGGTAACATACTGATTCATCATTGTAAACTGACAAGTAAATGATTGTAACAATACTGTTGAAAGTACAAGTAAAACAGGTGAGCAGGTGAGCGATTGTAAAAATATCAGGAATATAATGTTACCCTGTTCTTTCTCTCAACTACAATGCGATGTTGTATGAGATCGTTGCTCCACTGTTTGACCAATGGAGGCTTATTCTCAACTGAAAGCGCTGGGATGGGGCACTTATAGAAGTAAAACAGCTACGAAAAACAAACAATGAGAATACTAACAATCACAATGTCAAACTCCAGGGAAAAGAGAATTTATATTAGCAAATAAATCGCACGCAGCCACCCATTGATTTCTTGGGCTGTCCATCTCCCTTGAACGCTTTGATGTCTTTACACAGCCAATCCAGCACAAATTGCGCCTAGTTGTACTCTGCTGGATTGCTGATATTGACGATGCTGGCCAGGTGCCTGGGGGTTGGCCCATTCTTTGAGGTCGGGCAGAGCAGCACAGTGAGGGCAAACAAAATGAACGACCTCCAAAATAGGGTGTTCACCCTCCCTTTCATCATATTCTCCTTAAGGGAGGGGATACTGATGTTATTCAGCAGTAGAACTTCACCTGTGAGCACGCTCTTCTTCGAAATTGGGACGGCCTTCCCACGTGAAAGGATGCCCAACACGTCGCTGACATCCCTGGCTGTCACTTGTACATTACGGCCCCAGAATACTGCCCGCCCTCGAAACCAGTCAAAATCCATGGTCATCTGCTTTATGATGTCCAAAGCCATGAACTTGCAGTCCACGTGTAGCAAGCCCCCAAGCCCCATTTGTTCGATGTCCGCCCTCTGGTCAAGGGTTAGTCTTACAACTAACCTCTGAAATTTATTTGGAGAACACCTTGTGAGGAAAGCCCCCTGTCACATAACATAAACAAAACAGAAATAAAACTTGTAGACCTAATCCGCATTTTCACGACTGTTACACAACAGATCATCAATTATAGTAAAACATGTATGCAACTATAATTCAATAGATAACTGATTGTATGCAAAATGTGCACTTCAAAATAAAACGAGCAATATTGGGATGTTAAGAATAATGGAGAAGTAGTCAACGAAAACCTGGCCAACATGCCCTCTTCTTGCAGCGGTGCCTTGGGTGGGATGCCAAACTTCTCCATCTCAGCTTCCATCTTTCGTTTGGCGGATGCCTTGTACTCCTCGTTCTCATTGGAGGATAAGGAGTTCCATGCATCCACCATGGCACGGTGCCCCAAACGGACAAAGTCAGATCCATATTTTGATCTGTTCTGGCCAATAAACCTCTCCGTGAACAGATCCAAACCAATCACCCGTCTAGGTCTGGCATCAGATGTGCCAGTGGACTCAATCTTCCTTTTAGGCACCATGCTGTAGGAGATCGAAATGTTCCCCTCCCTTGCGCAATCGACTAAAGGCTAGGAGGAACTGAAACTGGTCGGTGATGTAGGTGAAGCCTACTTCGGGTATCAAATATTGTTGGAAGGGTTTATTTCTTATAGTTTGGTTGCCGCACTTTAAACCCACATCTACGAGGTTGTAATAGCGTTATAAAGTGCAAAGGGATAGACTTGATCAATTATGCTGAGACAACTGTCCTACTGTGAACGTTCAGTTTACGATTGTAGTGCCACAGGTGAGGAATTGTAAAATTCAGAAGTATGACTATAAAGAATCAAGTAGCAGAGTGCAAGGGATGAACTAACAAAGCTTGTGTAGAACAGATATTATAGTTAGATAAGATGGCTGATTGTAATGAAGCAGCAACATTTTGAATCGACAACCAATCACCTTCAACTATAATTATACATGATTGTGAAGGCACAGATACCTGAGTATGCATTTACAGATATATGATTGTAAAATGATAGATAAGTAGATTGAAAATAGCAAATCGATGACTGAAATAATAGATGTTTTACTTGATGCGATAGGGTTATAAAATACCCGAAGGAAATGGTACAGATGGGCGAGTGTAAAATGACATATAAAATACCCGAACGTGAGAGATCCGTGATTGTCAAAAAAAATGAGCTATTAGAAAAGGATGGGCGAGTATGAAAACAGATACATGACTGTAGAAACATTGGTAGCTAATTGAGCATCTACAGAATAGCTGTAGGAACATTGTTTTCAACTTGAGAGTTGCGAATCTGTCAAGTTCCAGGCTTTCATTTGTTCTTTTACACTCGCTATCTATATTATGACATGTTGATATCTATTTGCACTGTTGCATCAAACATGCATATGTCAATTTTTATCACTGTTCTGTAAATGCACACTCAGTATTCTATAAACGCACACTCAAGCATACGTCAATGTTTATTATAAGCAAATTCATCTATCAATTTACAATTCTAGATCGTGGCAAAATTCTCTTGGACTGTAAAATAGCTCAAAATTGTTTCAAGGGAATTCCTTGTACAATGATTGTAAAATAACAGATGCCTGGCCACAAAACAGCGGATCATATATAGTAAGAATACAGCTCACTCATTGTAATATAACCTATCCTTCTTTGTTAACAGATACATAAATATAAATATACGTAACACCATCCTGTCCCAAATATGTACATAATTGCACATCAATGTAAAATAAAATAGTGGATTATGGTTGTAAAATATCGAATTCTACATTGTAAATGCAGTGTTGAGACTTTGCAATCTCCTATTTCTTATTTTACAATCATGTATATGTTTATTAACAACCATTCAGCTGTCAGTTTACACTTTTGAACATCTCACATAATTTACAGGAATCTGCTACAACTTTATTCATTTATGAGCTTTATCCATGAATATAAACGAATCATCGCATTAACCAACGCCCCAATGCGTGCAACAACAGAGCAACAATGGAGATGGACTATTTCCTCATTTTCCATTCTTCCTTCCTGTGACAATGTCTCCATGGCCGTGACCATCGTTAACCTTACGTTCGAATAACCTCAGGAGACTTAGGGCTGCCTCAAGTTGAGTTTCTTCTTGCTGGTATTTAAATAACAAAGATGTTAGCAGATGGATACACATTCATACAGGTTATTGACAATACTCACCTCGATTAATGTGATGTCCAGGTTTTGTGTAGCATCGAGGTCACCTAGAAAGTCGTAGCCATCCTAGTTATATGCAACAAAGCATGAGGGATAGATGTCCTGGATTCAATCATGCGAATGAATTGGAACAATTGGGAATTTAAATACATATGCTTGCAGGGAGAGAAGGATCTAACGTAATTTGGACCATACCGAGGCACCTTTTAGAACGGCCTCCCTATGCTCGTTCAGGGAATGTGTTACCCAATTTAAGGCATACTCCCGCCGGGCATTTCTTATGAAAGACTGAAGTCAAAACGTAAAAGTTAGCATATATAAGTACAATGAATGTGTATTTGCATAAGGACAGCCATTTACCTCGGTATAGCCTTCCAGTGGCTCATTATTCCAATTTTGCATAAATTTCAGCATGTAGATCCCACAGTCATACCTATATCACCCACCCAACACATCAACAATGCTTTCACAATTAAAGAAGGCGGTTATACTATTACAAAAATGAATATAGACTCATGAGTTATTTTGCTGGGGAACCCGTGCGTACACGATCCTTAATTGATCTTTACGGTCACGGTCAAATTCTTGCATTATTAGATGAAGCCGTGAAGCCTATCCAAACAAGTAATATCACAGTAGATGGGTGGTATGAAATGCAACAGGTAAGAAGAGGAAAGTAAGGTACACTATTTTATATACCGTGAACCTATCCAGTTCTTTCCATGGATTCTCATCTGGAGTGTACATTGAGTCCAAAACATACAGTACACCTTCGGTAGGATCCAAAAAAATAACAAGTCCAATGGTTGGCGTAGATCGTTGGAATCACCACTTGCAGTCATAAATGTAGTCAAATCCTTCAAATCACATGTCCATCTATTTTTGAAGTGTCATGCTTTGAACTTATCCATTGGCTGTCTAAAACGTTATACGAGCCAAGGAAATACTCAAACACGCTCTGTAGAAACCCCTCTTTGTTGTTTCCCTCAAAAAAATGGACCATCCTAGTCTACATGAGAGCAAATGCTGGAAAAGGTTAACAAGTGGTGTATAATAAATCAAATATAACCGAGTGCTTTCAAGGCACTAACCATGAATGTAGGGCAAATATAATGTCACTCTACAACTCCATCCCGTGGTGGTGTTTCAGTGTTCCAAAGTTCAACAGCAAACATCACCACCTAAAAATCCCACAGCATAGATATTGTAATAATTATTCCACAACTTGTGAAAGGGGATGCAAGCAATATTTACTAGGTTCGAGATCCACTGCTTGGGAATTAGACCTTGCAAATCACTTTTAGTCAATATCACACGGTGGATGGAGATAAGTGGCCTACCACAAGGTGAAGTAAAATCAGCAGATAAACAAATGTAAGGGAGATGAGAGCTGATTATAAAACCACAAACAAATTACTGAAAAAAAAGAGAGCATGTGAGTGAGTACAAAATGCAAATTCTTGTTTATAGAAAAAACATGTGAATGACTATAAGAATACTGCTGACTGATTGTAAACAAATTCATGCATCGTAAACATACAGGTGGATGATTGCAGAAAAATAGATGACTGAAACAGACGACCACTGCTGGTCGTAAACAATTGGGTGCGTAGTTGTGCATAACAGATTGGTGACTATAATAAGACTGCTAGCCGATTGTAAAATCATTGAATTCTCGACCAGCTCTAAAAGGAAGTAGGTGTGTGATCATATCAATACAGATGGGTGATTGTTATGAGGCATATGCATAGGCACAAGACCAGTAGTCATGGTAGGAAATATCTAGTGCTTTGTTGTAAAGACAAGGGTGGGTGATTATAAATGACAACTGCCTGACTGTAGGGAAACAAGTGACTGGATCATATGACCACTGTTAATCTTAAACAAACATGTGCAATATTATAAAATGATAGGCTGATTTAGTGTAAAATAATAGATGGATGGAAATGGTTCCCAGTTTTAAAAAGGCATATATGTGATTTAAAGAATGTGTATTACTTGGAAGCGTTCTGCTTCACAGGCCGCCTCTAGTAGAATTTCAGCAATTTGTTTAGGGCCTGCCCCATTTCCTTTTTCTTTTTAAGTTGGGCCTCATCTTGCACATCCCGCTATACACTTGTAAAATCATTGATGGTTGGCACTAGTACAGCGGCCGAGGCCCCAACTTGTTCTCTGCCTTCCATGGAGCAGGCCCCAACTTGTTCTCTGCCTTCCATGGAGCAGGCCCCAACATCTTCTTGCTTTCTATCTCCTGCTTCTCCTTTTCTTCTTCCTTCCCACCTTTGTCTCCTTCTTCCTCTACTTGTTCTTTTTGTCTTCCTCCCCACCTTTGTCTCCTTCTTCCTCTACTAGTTCTTTTTTGTCTTCCTCCCCACCTTTGTCTCCTTCTTCCTCTACTAGTTCCTTTTTGTCTTCCTCCCCGTGCTTTTCTCCTTCTTCTTCTGACATACTTTGGTTTTCTCTTTTGCTTCTCCTTCTTCCTCCACTTATTCTTTTTCCTCACCATCTCTGTCTTCTTTTCCTACTTCTATTTGATCTTTTGCTTCGTCTGCTTCTCCTTCTTCCTCTTCTTCTGCCTCATCTCCCTCCTTCTCATCCTCCTCCTTCTCCTCTTCTTCTTTTTCTCCTTCCCCTTCGCCTGCTTCTCCTTCTTCCTCTTATTCTGCCTCCTCCCCCTCCCTCTCCTCCTCCTTTTCCTCTTCTTTATCATCTTCTTCTTCTCCTCCTCCTTCTCTTTCCTCTTCTCCCATTTTTTCCTCTCCTCCTTCTTGTGTTTGTAAAGGCTGAGGCACAACAGCCAGTTCATTTTTGTTATAATGACCAGAGGACAATGGAATTGATGGCACATTAGGCCGAATGAGTAGATTGTCCATGTCCTCCAGAGTGCTATAAAGTGCATCCAAACACCTAGCATGTTCTATCAATTGCTTCCACAGTGTGTGGCTCAACTGCAAAAAGATTAGTAAATAGTCAGTACAAGACACTTCTAACTTGATTTCCAAGGAAAAGTCAGAATATGTATTTGCAAAACATATAAATACCCGTGCTTCAATTGCCTTGCAAAAACATCCTGACTTCCTTTATGTGCTCCCTGCTTCTCCTTGAAGACAGGAGCATCCTGCATGACAAACAACAAAGAGGTTATATGGCAGTAAGGTACTGATCTAGAATTGTAATTGGTAGGTGCATGATTGTAAGGACACAGGTGAGGCACTGTAAAAAGTACAAGATGGCATGTTACCTAGTTCCTCATTTCAGCTTGGATGTGCAGCTGAATTAGATTATTCCTCCATTGTTTTGTCAATGGAGGCTCTTTCCCAACTTGGACTGATGGAATGGGGCACTTGTGTAAGTAAAGTATCTATGAACAACAATTTAGGAGAAAATAGGACAATCACAATGGCAACCACTAAAGTTAAAAATCAATTGTCTGTATTAATCATATCTTACCATAAGAAAATATATGCAGCCACCCATTGATTTCTTTGCCTCTCTCTTGAAGGATTGGATGTCCTCACATAGCCAATCCAGCACATATTGAGCCCAGTTGTACTGCGTTGAATTATGGACATCCACGACACTAGCCAGGTGTCTTGGGGTTGGCCAATTGCTTGAGGTTGGACAAAGAAGGACAGCGAGGGCATACAAAATGAACGACCTCCGGAAGAGGGTGTTCACCCTCCCTTTCATCATATTGCCTCAAGGGAGGGGATGCTGATCTTGCTCAGCATTAGAACATCATGTGGGAACTCGCTCTTCTTCAAATGTGGCACTGGCTTCCCACGCGAAGGGATGCCCAATAGGTCATCGACGTCCCTTGCGGTCACTTCTACACTACGGCCCTAGAAAAATTGCCCACCTCCTGAAGTAGTTAAAATTAATGGTCAGCTTCTTTATGATGTCCAGCCCCATAGACTTGCAGTCCACCTGCAGCAAGCCTCAAACCCCATTTCTTCAATGTCCTCCAATTGGTCAAGGGTTAGTCTTGCAACTAACCTCTGAAACTTGGACCGCGAACATCTGGTGAAGAATGCACCCTGTCACAAGACAAAACATGAATCAATCTTGTAGTACTAATTCACTGATGCATGAATATAACAAAGCAAATAAATAACTGTAAAATTTCAGATATATAACTATAATGTTAAATGTGTCTGATTATAACCAAAGAGGTGTACACTTCCAAATAACAGGTGCAATGTTCAAATGTACATATAATGGATAAGTAGTGACATAGTTATAGTAGGTCCCCTTCTGCCAGCAGGTGCCTTATGTGGGATGCCAAGATTCTCCATCTTAGCTTCTCTTTTTCTTTTGGTGGCAGCTCTATAACCCTTCTTCTCACTGGAGGGCAAAGCATTCCATGCATCCAGCATGGGTCGATGACCTTGCTGCACAAAGTTCTTTCCATATTTGTCCTTATTCTCATCCATGAACTTTTGTCTGAACAAGTCCAAACCAGTAACCCTTTTCACAGCAGGTGCGCTTCTAGAATCAAGTTTCCTCCTAGGTGCCATGCTGTGTAAGAAAAGAAACAGATAAGAGTCACCATACGGCTATATGATTATAAAATAATAGTTAACCAACTGTAAAAAATAAGCAGCTTGTTAAATATAAAGAAACAGCTGGCAATTATAAACGTTCATATATAATTATTGTAGAAACACAGATGAGCAATTGCCTAACTTCAGATGGGTGATTCTAATGAAACCCCGATCTGTTCAAAGGAACCAACTAACGCCGACCATTTCTTATCATCGGGACAGATGGGTGATTGTAATAAATTAGTAGTCATTTTATAAGCCACTTTCGAATTCCTAACCGAAGGGATGATTGCTATGTAGCAACTTATATCTAAGCTAAGCCCTAATTATGAAAATTCAAATGGATGATTACGACTTGCATATCTCGACCGATTGTATGCTGTATGTGATTGTGAAAAGCCATCTGTATATTCCGTAAAACGCTGTTCTTTTTGCCGAGCTCCACAAACACACTACAATATAAAGCAAATAAAGCAAATACTTACATTCAAATATGAAGGCAGATGAAAGTTGGAAACAACAGTCGATGGAACAAAGATTGTGGTCGCAAAGTTGCTAGTCCGAAGATTAGTGCTTTGACGATGCTCGAAAGCAAGTGGTCACCTATTTTTGAGCGTCGATGACTGCATCAGGTTGTGTAATGTCGATGAAGTGTACACAATGCCGGGTTGCGAACTGAACGGTTTCTCTGCTGAATAAGTGGGTCTACTTACAGGTGCATAAATAATGGCATCCCTTCGTATCTTAGGATGTGAAGAGTGACAGATGGGTGATTATAATTGATTGTAATAGTGACAAGTGATATTTACCCAAGCAGCTCATATTTCACTTTACAATCATTTACTAGGTTTTTTACAAACTCTTTATGTAATTGTGCTCGTAAGTCATCATTTTTTCAAAATAAAGACTACTGGCCGAGTGACCAATTACACAATAGTGATTGTAAATTTACATATATGTAAATGTAATGTGTTGTAGCATATATCAATAATAGTTGCACAAACAGTGAATAAGTGCAAACAGTGACTCACTATAATTATACAGATAAACGAGTGAAGAATAATAGATAAAGTATAAAACAAGACATTCGCGAAAATCAAGTGTCATATAGGTGACTATAAAACAATAGGTGCATGTGTCATAGAGCAAATCACTTTACATTCATGCATGTGCCATTTTGAAATCTCTATTTAGTAATTTCACACTCTGGCATCTGACTCTTTACTTAAATGGACTGTTTTGCACATAACCATCTGTTATATTTAGTCATTCCTGTTACTTGACAGTCGACAATCTGTTTACTTGCAAATTTTCGTTTGTTATTTTACAATCACTTATCCGAATTAATACACAAGTCACTTTCCAAATTTCCATGAACACACGAAACTACTTTTGAATAACTAATATGCCACTTTACACTCATGCATGCATCAATTTAGAATCCCCATTTTGAAAAAGCACACAGGCATCTGTCTATTTACATTAATGGACCTTGTTGTACATGCGCATATGTAATGTTATAGCCATCCATCTATTATTCGACAGTTGCAAATCAGCAAGCTTCCAACCGTCCTCATCAGTACTATTACATTCGGTTATATGTTTCCAATTTTGCATGCATCACAAAACTGTTTTATCAATAACTGATATTACATTCATTATCCGTCATGTTCCAATCACAATTTGGACTAAGCAAACCAAGGCATCTATGCTTCACATTAAATATTACAATTTTGATAAGCTTGGTCTAAATTATGTCCCAAGGTTGGTTCAATTGCTGCTTGTGGACATTATGAACATAAGCTTATAGGAATTTTGGTACAAAATAGGTTCCAACAGTTGGTGTTAGCTTGGGAATATAAGTGGTATTTACTACAATGGAACACCTCCAGAAAGATCGGAATTAGGTGATTGTTGCACTAATTGTTTTAGGCTGGCCATGCATACTACATTAAGGATGTCCTACAAAAACATGGCCATTATCTTGTAGTCCAAATATGGGTATGGGGTGAAACAGCCCTTACTTTTTATAGCCACAAATTTTTAGCCATCATTTTAGCCATCATTGTTAATTGTGTTCAATATTTTGGCTTCACATATTTGTTGGCAGACAACACGTCCTACAGAAACTCAAGTCCTTGTGGCTGTCTTGGGGGATGATTTAACACTCGCTGCTGAACTAATAAGTGAATTATGGAATGCTTGAATAAAAGCAGAATACAGTATCATTAGAAGAATGGTAAAGCACATGGAACGTGCCAAATCATCAAGGATCCCTTGGTTGACTGAAAAGGTTGTCAACTTGAAAAATCTTGATGCTGCTGGTAAAGGACAGGATATCCCCTAGGATAGACTAGTTGAGGAGCGATAGCGTAGCTTGATGATAACTGTTGCTTCTGATTATATACGGGCCAATATCAGTTTCCACTTTTGCATCAAACATGAAACTCTTAACTGTGTCAAAGTTATGCCAATTTACATTCATGCAAATGTCATTTTTTATCTCTAATCTATATACTTACAATCAAGCATCTGTGTCTTCATGTCCAGGAAGTGATTTTATACTTGACAAACAGTTGCACTACAGACCTTCATCTGTCATTTGACAGTCGGGAAGCTGTAACGTTCCAAACGTCATCTGTAATAAACATTCTATACTCTATCCTCAAATTCTTGGACTTCAATTATCATAGCCAATCTATTAACTTATAGGCTCCCAACCGTTAATTTATAGTTGTATAGCTGACAAGTTTCAAGCGCCCATTAGCTCATTTACAAATGCCACCTGTATTATTATAGGACGTTATCAGAGTCCTATTTCCCATAAAACATGCAACACTTAATCAACATTCTATAAAAGGGACCCTATCTTGTGAATTTGTGTACTTCAATTATAACAACCAGTCTGATAACTTACAGACTTCTAACTGTTAATTTACAGTCGTATAGCTGATAGGTTTTAAGCACCCATAAGCTCATTTACAAATGCCACCTATAGTATTACAGGATGTTATCAAAGTCCTATTTCCTATAAAACATGCAACACTTAATCAACATACTGTAAAAAGGACCTCTATCTTCAAATTTATGGACTTCAATTATCATAGCCAATTTGTTAACTTACAGGCTCCCAACAGTTAATTTGCAGTCGTCTATCTGTCAAGTTTCAAACTCCATAAGTTGATATACAAACGCCATCTGTACTATTACAACAAGTTATCAGTTTCCAATTTCGCATAAAACATGCAACACTTAATCAACATTCTGTATAAAGGAACCCTTGTGAATTAGTAGACTTCAATTATAACAGCCATTCTGATAACTTACAGACTTCCACCGTTAATTTACAATCGTATAGCTGATAGGTTTCAAGCGCCCATCAGCTCATTTACAAACGCCACTTGTATTATTATAGGATGTTATCAGAGTCCTATTTCCCATAAAACATGCAACACTTAATCAACATTCTGTAGAAAGGGACCTCTATCTTCAAATTCTTGGATTTTAATTATCATAACCAATCTGTTAACTTACAGACTCCCAACAGTTAATTTACAGTCATCTATCTGTCAGGTTTCAAACTCTTATCAGTTGATTTACAAACGCCAACTGTATTATTACAACAAGTTATACCAATTTCGCATAAAACATGCAACACTTAATCAACATTTTGTAAAAAAGACCCCTATCTTGTGAATTAGTGGACTTCAATTATAACAGCCATTCTGATAACTTACAGACTTCCAATCGTTAATTTACAGTAATATAGCTAACAGGTTTCAAGCGCCCATCAGCTCATTTACAAATGCCACCTGTATTATTACAGGACGTTATCAGAGTCCTATTTCTAATAAAACAAGCACCACTTAATCAACATACTGTAAAAAGGAACCTCTATCTTCAAATTCTTGGACTTCAATTATCATAGCCAATCTATTAACTTGCAAGCTCCCAATCGTTAATTTATAGTCCTCTATCTATCAGCTTTAAACTCTCATCAGTTGATTTACAAACGCCATCTGTACTATTACAACACGTTTTCAATTTCCAATTTCGCATAAAACATGCAACACCAAATCAACATTCTATAAAAAGGGACCTCTATCTTTAAATTCATGGACTTCAATTATAATAGCCAATCTGTTAACTTACAAACTCCCAACGGGTAATTTACAGTCCTATATCTGTTAGGTTTCGAACTCCTATCAGTTGATTTACAAACACCATCTATGTTATTACAGAACTTTGTCAGTTCCCAATTTCTCATAAAACATGCAACACTTGATCTCACGTCTAGGATGTGTTCTTATACCTGACAATTTGTTACGCTAAAGACGTTTATTTGTTCTTTCACAGTCGGAAAGCTGTAATGTTCCAAACGTCATCTGTATTATTACATTTGTTGTCACTTTCCTGCTCACATTCATCTATATGTCATAATTTAATCAATATTCTGTACATTCACGGAAAGCCATTTCTCTCTTCAAAATAGTTGCATGATTTATACTTGCCCATCTGTTATGTTACAGACGTTATTATGTCATTTGACATTCACAAATCTGTAAAGTTCCAAATGTAGTTGACTTCATTACAAACACCATATGAACCATTAAATTCATGTGTCACTTTCCACTTTTGCATCAATCATTCAACTTGTTTCAATAAAAAGCCAACTCATATAACTCTTCAAATTCATGGACTTCTTTTATAATATCCCATCTGCTATCTTACAGAATCTGATCTGTTATTTGACAGTCTTAAATCTTTCACGTTGCAAAGGTACATCAGTTCTGCCTTCAATATGACTCTCTTATGTGTCAAAGATGTGCCAATTTACATTCATGCATCTGTGTATTCATGTCTAGAAAAAGTTTGTATACTTCACAGTCTGTTATGTTAAATACGTTCATCTGTAATTTTACAATCTTAAATTTGTAAAGTTCCAAACGTCATTTGTTTCTTTATGAGCATCATTTGTTTTACTACATTCAGTGTCACTTCCACTTTTATTTACTTCAATCATTAAACTTCAATTTACTTCAACCAAATTCCAGCTCACATTCATCCATATGTCACTTTTTAATCACTATCTTGTAAATTTAATGAAAGGCATCTCTTTCTTAAAAATCAATGGTTGTATTTATACTTGCCCATCTGTTAGATTACAGACCACTATATGTTATTTAACAGTTGTAAAACTATCACTTTTCAAACTTCCATTAGTTGTTTTACAATACACCTTCCTATCAAACATACATATCTCATTTTTTTATCACCAATCTGTATAGACAGAGGCATCTCTGTCTTCATGTCCAGTAAGTGCTAATCAAATTCATTGACTCCACATGTACTTGCCTATCATCTATTATGTTACTGTCTCCTATCTGTTATTTGACAGTCTCAAATCTGTCATGTTTCAAACGTCAATAAGTTGTTTTACAATCCCCATCAGTATTATTATAAGCCATTATCTATTCATGAATATGTCATCTTTTGTCACTAATCCTCGTACTCACAATCAGGAATCTTTCTTTCCAATACAGAACTTGTTACGTTACAGAAGTGCATCTGCCATTTAACAGGTGCAAAGCTGTATAGTTCCAAAAGTCATCTGTTGCCTTGCAAACTTCATCTGTACTATTACATTCGTTGCAACTTTCACTTTTGCATAATCATTCAACTGTTATTTATTTGTTTCTATGAAATTTTAGCTATTCTTTAATTTCAAAGAAAGGCATCTCCCACTTCAAATATGTGGAATGTATTTATACTAGACATCTGTTACATTACAGACTCAAATCCGTCACGTTTCAAATATCAATCAGTTGTTTTACAATCTCCATTAGTATTATTATAGGACTATATCTTCTAATTTGTGTTCAAGTCAAGGAGGTATTTGTCAGACGTTCATTTGTCATTTGACAGCCACGTATCTGTAAAGTTCCAAACTTTATTTGTTGCTTTATAGACACCATCTGTTATATACTTTTGGTAGTCTGTACACTTTTGCACCAATCATTCCAGATCACATTCATCCATATGTCAGGTTCTAATCAATATTCCATAAATTGATAGTCACGAGTTAGTCAATTTTACATCATCCATTAGTTGCTTTATAATCGGTATCTATTTGCACTTTGGCATGGAACATGCAACTCTTAATTTTGATAGTCCAAAATCTGTTAAATTCCAAGCATCGATTTGTACTTATACATTCTTCCATATTAATTATTACATTCAGACATCTCTTTCCTATTTTGCGTGGATAACAATCATCCATCACCACTTTACATTCATACATGGAATGTTTTCTACTTTCCCGATTGTTATGTTACAGTCATCCATCTGTTATTTGACAGTCGAAAACCTGCCGTGTTCCAAGCGTTCTTCTGTTGTTTTACAATCACATATCTATATGATTGCTATCAGATATCTCTTTCCATTTTTGCACGCATTTGTCATATTAGTATCTCTACTATGTAAATGCAATTCAAGCATCTGCCTCTTCAGAGTCAAGGACTTTTTATACATGTCCATCTGTTGCGTAACAGTCATCCATCAACTATTTGATAGACCAGAATCTGTCAAGTTCCAATCATCCTTCTATTCCTTTACAATCGGTCATCTGTATTAATTATGCCACATTTACATTTAATCATGCA
This sequence comes from Thlaspi arvense, assembly GCA_911865555.2. Lineage (NCBI taxonomy): Eukaryota > Viridiplantae > Streptophyta > Magnoliopsida > Brassicales > Brassicaceae > Thlaspi > Thlaspi arvense. Next base: position 82,872 of record CAJVSB020000087.1, read on the forward strand.
ACTATCATGTTCCATTTTTGCATTAATCATGCCACTGTTATGTGTGAATTTCTGAAACTATTCTGTAAACGAAAGCACAGCCATCTGTTATGTTACAGTTGCGAATCTGTCCAGTCCCATGTCTTCATCAGGTTCCTTACAGTCTCCTTTTGGTATACTTTCAATCTGATATCTGTTTCCATTTTGCATTCAAGCATATGTTAATTTTTATTCACTAGTCTTTATATGCATGCAGGCATCCATCTCTTCACATTTAGGGCCTGTTTTTATACTCACCTATCTGTTATGTTACAGTCCTCCATCTATCACGTTCCAAGCTTTTATCTGTTGTTTTGCAGTCGGCCATCTGTAGTTTTACAATATTTATTTCCATTTTTGCATCGAACACAAAACTGTTATTTATGTCAACGATATGCCAGTTTACATTCATGCATGTGTCACTTTTTAATGCTATTCTGTAAATGCACACAAGCATCTGTCTCTTCAAATTCATGGATTGATTTTCTACTTGGCCACCTGTTATTTTACAGCTGTCCATCTGTATTTACATTCAGATGTCTGTTTCCACTTTTCTATCGAACATGCAATTGTTATTTGAAACATTCATGCAAGTATATTACAATTACATTTTTGTTAAGTTGCATGCAACGAGCTTCCTTTTTGCATTCATCATCTGTAATTTTACACTCAAGTATCAGTACATTTACAATTACGTATCTGCTTCCCTTTTGTTACAATCATGCATCCATTATTCGAAATACATTTCTTCCATTTTACATTCATGCATATGTCATTTCACAATTTTCAAACTGTAATTGTACAATCAGACATCTGTCTTATTACAATCATCCTGCATTCATAAAACCAACTCGACATCCGTTAATTTACAATCGATCATCTGTCTAGCAATCATGTACAGTTACCAGATTGCGTAAACAAATTATGAAGCAACACACTTGAAGTGGAAGAGCACAAGCAAAACTGCATCTAAACAACAAGAAGACGAAGGAAGATGAAGAAGAAACTAAACAAAGCTTGAATCATGCAGTATAGATACCTTTGCATGGATAAGAAAAGCTTCCTTCGGCCGACATGGAGGGCTTTGGCTGGATAGAAGAAACTTGAATTGGCTAGCTTCGAGAGTCTTCGAGAGCATCTAAGCAACAAGAAAAAGCAGGAGAAAGAGAAGGAGAAGAGAAGGCAAGGGTCAATGGGGTGGGATCGCTGAAGCAAGCTAGAAGGAAGATCGACGAGCAGGAGGAATGACCATCGGGCTAGAGGAGGATGGGAAAGAAATCAAAGGTTAATCTTGGTCCGAGAGCAACGCAAGAAGGAGGAGAAAGAATGTTGATGGAGCTAGAGAGGGGTGGGATCGCCAAAGAACGTTGCTAGAGCGGGAGGGATGATCGTCGGGCTAGAGGGGGGAATTTTGGCAAGATGAGAGTATTAGAAAATACCTTAAGTAAAATATTTTTAGAATATATCCTTTTTTAGAATTATTTATCCTTCAAGGTCTTTTTTAAAAATATTTTGGAGATATGGCCTTAAGAGTAATTAATATTTTTTAAATTACCTTTTTAGTAATTATCCATTTATTTAATCTCCCATAGGCCATCAGTCAAACTCAATCTAGTAATTTTTTTAGTAGATCTGACTTTTTTAATTTTCATCCCAGCTCAATCTGACTTATTTTCATGTTGCCTCGGTCTGACCTTCTCATGAGCAAATTAATGTCTTTTTAATACCTTTAATCCTCAATCCAAATACAAATGGTCTCAAAACCTTTGTAAAACAACAGCAATAATAATAATCTGGATACATCAAAATTCTTTGTTATTGTAAGAGGGTGTAAACACAGTAAACTACATCAAATACACAAATAAGAATGTTGGGGAAAAAATTGGAGATGAAATCAAATCGCAGCTTGAATTTTTATAATTGAGTGAAGAAATTACAATACTGCCACAACTTTAATCGAGGAAAAGCCAAAAAGAAAATTTTAAATCCAAGAAAAAAGAACACAAAAAAAAGGAAGGCAGGACTACATTTTCAATACATTTAATTTGTATAAAACAACCTGAATACATGACGATACAAGCTTCCATAAATCCAGTCTCTAGGTATATATAGTACAAGAGAATTTAAATGTTGATGGTGGCATCCCACAATCTAAGCAGCCCATTACGACCACCACTGCAGATCCGTTTGCGTTCAAGGTCTGAAGCCACGCATCTTACCTGAAACAACAGGAAAGCCATTCATAACATATTTCCTTCAGTTTTAAATTTGTCACCTCTCCAAATGAAATGCAAACTTAATAGCTATCAGTGGATTGTAGAGTCGCGGACAATAAATAAAACCAGTTGATAGCTAGGAAAAAAAACACAAACACACACACACACACACCCGCACACAGAAATTAGATGGCAACTCTTCTTATTAGGGGATAAGATAATAATGTTTTACTTTCCATTACAATATAAATCAAAATATATAGAAGTGGGCAATAATATGCAAACATTATTACAATGCCAATTAAAGCTATTAAATAGCAATCATTTTCAACATTATGCGGCACGTTTTTCAATTCTTAGATCTGAAAGTTATTTGGCAACTTTTGATTAATATGTGCTTATCAACCAATTGGCTATTTTGGTATCATGATCCTGAATTGACAAGAATCAACCCGCTTGAACATCATTACATAATATATATGAATATAAGGTACACCCCATTTCACTTCTACTTGGCTCTATTACAGAACAGGAAAAGGGGCTATTTTAACTGCATGAAGAATTTTCGATGTACAAGGAAAACCAACTCTTAAGGTTGCAATTTTTAAGCATAAAATTAAGCTAATGAAAGACATGCAGACCTCCCTATCTCATTCTACTTTGCCCCAATCATGGCCCTCATTATGTATGGCCAATTCATTTGGCATGATAAAATCACGCCTTCTCAAGAGAATGGGATGATACAAAATATGACTTAATTTCATTATTGGATTAATGGGTGTTTGGTTTAGTGAGTTCCTAAACTTTCCAGTAATGGCAAAAACCCAGAAACTCTTGCGACCCCTTTTCAAAAATGCCCACCAACAAACTAGGGCTCTCTTCAAAAGAATATTTAATAAACTAAGTTATTATATATGAAAAAATGCTTAAACTAACATTCCACAAGTTTCCAAACGTTTAATGTACCATATAAGCCATTGTTTGGTATAAAACATATCTCAAAGACCAAAGCATTTCCTCTTAGAAAGCATTGACAAACCAAATCTTCAACTAATATAATGAACCAAATGGAGAATGATTCTTATATGCATACGTAACTTAGATTCAGAAAGAGACATAGATCTCCAATACTGATGGACAATACTAACAATCCCTTTCATGACTACATAAGAAAAGGGGAACACAAGTCTAAAAGCAACAAAAACCAATAGCCTAACCCTACATGAACAGTTTACAGAATTATATAATCAGTTACAATAAGAGTGATGATGATTATGTTCAATAATTTAATAAATGAGTGATTATGGGTTACTTCGTGCCATGTCAACACAATGGGACATGTGAAATTAGTCCTGTTGCTAGTCTGTCAACTTTGGATTGGCAAGCAAACTGGCAATTCAACAAGATATGGTGTTTGTGTCATGAGAGTCAACAATTCAGGCAAATCCAAACTTTATCATCTTGTGCAGTAATGTATAAGTGTGCATCTAACTACCTCAAATCGTTTCTGCTAGCTTCATGCCAATTTAATAGCATCTTGTCTCAAGTGGCACCTTCCACACCTTGAAAACCCTTATTAAGAGACTCGTATAACTTGGATTATTATATTTTTATTTAGGTGTTTAAAACCAAGTCTAGAATTATGATTTAGCTCAAATCTTTGTCATAAATCTTCTTCCCAAACAGGGATTTGAAAGGCAGCACAAATTCAACATTACGATTTTTTTTTTTCCCAACTAAGATAAGTAGAGGTAGATGATTTCAGGAGTGTTTGCAGAACTCCTAACTTACAAGACACTATGGGTGCAAAGTACAGAACTGTACAACTCCCTGAACTGCAGTTAGCAGTATAATATTTTTCCACCAAAAATGAAAACAGCATTGATGCAAAACACACATTGTTCGGGTCTTTTCATGTCGGTCCTACAAGGTACATATATTTTCTTATGCTTTTCTTTTATACATTAATTTTGTCTTTCCACATATTAGACTTGAACATCAAAATCATCATGAAGTTAAACTCTTACTAACAAAGCCTTTAAAAAGTCCTCAGCTTCCCTATGAACTATATTTTGCAATACATTCTAATTATAATTTCCAAAATAGTGATGAAAGCACCTAAGCTGAAATAAGGAGAGTGATGCTACTTGTTTTTGCCATCTTTCCCCTTAATTGTTACTTCAAACCTATATTATATACTTTAATCAAACTCTAGGTACCAAATAACACCTATGCCAATCAAATGATTCAGTTTGATTAGTCGAGACTCCAGGATTGCGGCGCGCAAGCATGGCGGGGCGCAACCTCAAGCCTCTGATCTTTACCTCATGATTCGCCTACCTACCTGGCAACCAGTGAGTTTTGGTCCACTGGGTTCTTCTTTCCCTCACTAGAACCAACCCAACGGCACACCCACAAACCGGCTCAGCCTCCACAAAACCCACACGGGTTTCTCACTCTAAAGCCAACCTGGCAAACTCATGGTTCAGCCTCCAAGCTACAGGTTCCTCACTCTCTCTCGCTCTCTAGAAGTTGGCAACAGAAGCTCACATGAAAAAAGAGTACACGAAACAGAACAGAAAAGAAATAGAAGAGAAGAGAGCTCGGCTTGGTGGAATCCGTTGGGCTTCCAGGTTTTTTCAATTCCTCAATAACCCGTCCATGGGATTGCAAAACTTACAAATATATATAAGAGAGAGAGAGTTGGCTTTCTCTCTCTCTATTTACAATTGACAAACCAAGTAATGATTACCCAAAAGGCTCAAAGGGTTCAAAGAGCTCTTTTCCATACAAATAAAACTGTTAGAATTTGAAAAAACCACAAGTTGGCGTGCAAACTTCAAACAAGTTGGTGAATTCCGGCCAATCATCTCCATGCTCCAGGCTTCGACAAGTCAACTCTCCATCTTGTCCTTGCATTGCATTAAATGCCATTACTTCACCACCTTTGCATGGAGATCTCCTGCCAGTTTGGTTTCTCATGCAATCTGCAACTTGCCAACTTTGCATACGAGAACCTTCCGCCCGTCTGGTTTGGTCTGGTTCTATTGGGACCGAAGCTTGGTTGCAGTCTGGATGAGTCATGACCCATGGGTTTTCAACTTGCCAAGTGGCAGGTCGTGACAAGCTCCCCCGGCTGTTTCCTTGACATGCTCGTCGACGTCGGAGAAGTCCACCTCTCTGGTTCCAACTTGGCTTCCCTGTTTTCCGCCTCAGCGTTCCCGCATGCCTTAGCTGCTGTCCGTCACAGCTAAGGGCTCCCTGATCTGCACACTGGCTCACTGTGGTAACTCCTGGGACCACAGTCTGCACTTTGGGCTGGGCTTTCTCCCCAACCAAATCTGTTCAGCCTTCTGCCAACTTCAGGAGCTCAGTGGCATGGTTGAGCTCTCTTTCTGGTGTCAAGAACTTCGAGAGTTTTGAAGGCCTCGCATCTTTGAAGCCTTTCAGTTTGTTTGCAATCTCGGGTGGAAGTCCAACCTCTGCATCGTTGAGACCCAAGGTGACCTGGTCAACCTTGGCTACAGCAACAAGCAACGGCCCACACCCATGCATGGCTTGCTTGTCTTGTTTGTCTTGTTTGTCAACCCAAACACCACCTTGAACTCCTTCAGGGTACCAGCCTCCTCTGAAAGCTTTTAAAAGATAGAGCCGTTGGGCTCCAACCAAGCCCAGCCAACACACCTTGCCGTAATGGGCACTGACTTACCTTCCTGTGCCGCTTTCGGCTCTCAGCTGTGGGTCAAACCATGGCCTTGAGCTTGCAGCTCTCGGGCGAACCCTGCCACAGAAGGCTGGCCGCTCCTGGGTGCAACAGAGAGGGCCCTGCCCCTGCTCCGTTCACCCCTGTTTCTGGTTTGGGATGCTCTGTTCTGGACTGTAACAGCGAACAGCATACAGCAGTAAGTTCTCCTCTTCCCAAACTGTTTCTCCCTGTCTCATTCACCCGCAAGACAAGAGTGTTGATTGCTGTCTCCTAACCTCACAGCCCAGCTGGATTGTGAAGACCAGCTTCAAGGTTCTTTCCTTGAACCGTTTGACAGAACCCATGCATGGGCTTCGGGTGTTGATAGTCCAGAGAGAGCCCAGCTCTC